>CAUYQG010263538.1:0-21815 GCA_963574415.1 Tarsius wallacei
CAAGGTGATGTACACGCTGCCCGATGTCCGGCACTTCTGGGAGAGCCTGGTCAGCTCTGTCAGGAACTGCTCGCTCTCCAGCAGCACCATTTCGGCCCCTCTAGCTCCGCTGCGTCCGCGTAAACCCCGAGCAGTTAGAGCTGGAAGCTTCTCTGAGGCTGGGTGGGACTTCTGCTGCCGGTATACTTTCTTGAAAGGCAGTTTGGTATTCTTTATTAGAATTAAAAATACTGTTTCAACTGGCCCATGAATTCTAGTCTGTGACTCAGTATTGTATAGAAATGTGATTCCTGCATATGTGCAAAAGGCAGCTGGCATGCACAGAGACCCTCACTGTAGCAGTGTTTGCATCATACCAAATCACCAGAAACTATGTCAGTAGAATAAAGGTTACTACACTGTGATGTATCCAGACAGTGTAGTACAACCAGCCATTAAAAGAATAAGCTTGATTTATTGGGACAGACCTGGAAAATATCTATGAAATATATATGAGCAGAGAATAATTTCAGAACAGTATGCGCAGTGTGGTTCTATTGTCTGCCTTGTCATGCATATGAATGTGTTTGTATGTGTTCTTGTGTGTGTGTGTGTGTGTGTGTGCACACACGTGTGTATGTGTATGCTATCATATCTGAGTTCACTGTATACATTTCTGTAAGCTTGAACATTTTACAAGTATGTATTAATTGTTCAATTAGGAAATGAAGTGTTCTACAATGTGGATTTTTTGGGGGGATTTTTGAAGCACAGTCTTTAACCATTTTTTATGAAATACTTAAAATTTAATTTTACCACCTTATGACATAGATTATGCTAAATATTTTTTCTTAGCAACTCAGTGACTGATGAGATTCAGGACTGCTTGGGTGTATGCAAATAGATTTAGATTAAATAGTTTTAAAGTCTTCCCTCATATATATTTTTGTTTTCTGGCTTCTTTAGGTAGTCAGTTACTTCTTGTACATTATTGGTGTATCTGCCTTTAATAGTTATTTCCTATTTCTAATTTTCTGCTTCTGCTTTTCTTTTTTTTTTTGACTTGGGAATGAAGCAGCATTGACCTGGTTTTGATTGTGTCTAAAAATTGTTCTGAATAAAACAGGATAAATTAGTTCTGAGTAAAGATTTTGAGAGACTTGTTTATGGATAAAGTAACAAGCTTTGCTGCTTGAATATCTGTTTTGTACTGTTTAGAGACCCTTTTTTTCCTTCTGTTTACCTTTGAGACTCAGCTGTGTTTTCTTTATTTGAGTAAGTGATGTATTGCTAACCCTAGGAATCATTTAAAAACAGATAACCTAACAATGTCATTTACTGTTTTAGAGAAAGTTATTATAGTACTAAGGAAAGGGGTAGGGCATTTTAGGGCAGCGTTATATAAGGAAAAAGCCCTGAGCCTTAAAATATTTGCATTTTCTTCCTGTTCCTTAATAGTAAGAAGATTTTTGACTCTGCTGACAAGTTGATAAGTAACTCTGGTAGTGTAGTGTCTGGAGCATGCAAGTCAGACGGGGTGTGAATTCTGGTGCTGTCTTGCACTAGCTGAGTGCCCTTTCTGATCCTCAGTTTTCTTACATTTAAAATCTTACTTCGCTTAATATTAGTACATGTTTTGTAATTGCCTCGACAGCATATTCTGCGATTACGTTAAGCAGTAAATGGAGATACTTATGTAATGTATCCAGCGTGGAGTGAGTACCCAATAACTAGAAGTGATTGTTGTTATAGAAGATAATGGGAAATTTGAAATTTGCATAATATATTGTGCTTTTTGAGCAAAATAAGACTTTTTATTTTGTTTTTATAGAATTATTTTCAGTACAGAAAACTTGGACAAATAGAAAACACAAGAAGATTTTTATAAATTTCTCGATAATTTTCTTACTCAGAGAAGACCTCTGTTAATATTTTATTTTATTGTCTATCATTCCAGTCTTTTTTCCATGTGCAAATACTCCTTGCTACATGGATTCAATTCTAAATCCTCAAACGGCCTTTTGTGATGTGATGGTATCCAAATTTTGCAGATACAGCAAATGAGGCTGAGAGAGGCTAAGCTCAAAGAGTGGATAAGGGGCTAGAACGCGTACTCGTAAGAGGACCTGTGTTCCATTGGAACCGGATGGGATTCCACTCCCCAAGGAGCTGAAAGCAGCCATCTGTCTCCATAATCAGTTTATAGCAGTTTTTGTTTATAAGATGTTTGATCAAGGTTTAGGTTGTTACCTTGTGATTGTTTAAGAAAGCAAAGTAGATTTGGACTTAATGTATTGTTTTTCTCATTTATTACTATAGTGTAATGTTACTTAGGTGATATGCTTGTTTTTGGGCTCCATAAATGTTAAATTACAAGAATAGAGGTCAAAATGAGACTTTATACTAATCCCAAAGTGATTGTAACTCTCCAAGCTGCACTAAGTCTTCCTAGTATGTTTGGGATGTACTATGTGTACATTTTGGTGGTTGAATTACTGAATGGTTTGGGAATGGTTTTAAAGTTGCTATTTTATTATACTAAAAAATGACTAGACTATATCCTTATTTCTATGATATTTTTGAAATTTTTGAAATTCTGATTTTCCTGTCTATGCCTTTAAGGTAAGACATAGAAATTATTATTTGGGTCAGTAGATATTGCCTTCAATTTAAATATCCTAGAACATTTACACATTTATTTATAATCTGCAGAAACTCCCTGAGGGACTAGTTCATATATTATATTGCATATACTGCCTACACCATACTTAGGTGTGCATATAAACACACACACATGTATTCTTAAGACTTGCTTTCATTGTCCTATTACATTTGGACCTTTAACTTAGAGAATTTGGCAGTCTCTTATTTCCAATATTTTGAAAACTGTACTGTCATGATTATAGAAGTACGTAATCAAACCCAACTTAATGGCTTGTATTGCTTTTTTATTATTTTTTTCAGAATTAAGTTTTAAAAAATATGTCAACAGTTGATCTAAATATGTCATCTAGGCAATTACAGAACATGCATTAAGTAAAGTAAGAAATGGTTAGTTGTAGTCATTATACTTTTAATTTGGACATTGTCAAAAAACTCCAGGGAAAAAACCCTGCATTTGCTCTTTGTATCAGAGGAGGGGCGGATGTGTTTCAATTCTTTAGATATTTACATATCACTTCAGTATGGTATTACTTTCAGTTTGATTAGGATTAGATGGACATAGTTTATATAAGGTTAATTAAGTAGATAGCCTTGATAATCTGTAGAGTCATGGAGGTTTTAAAGAGCCTGGTGTGCATGAGGAAGAAGTACAGTGTGGCTTGAGTATAAGATTCGTGGGTGGGGAGTAGCAGGGGATGTATTTGGAATTCCATAGCCACAGACTCCAGGACAAGACTGTCAGGGGTTGTTTTGACACAAAATTGGAATTTGTCCTACAGGTGACCAGGTATAGACATCCAGATTAGCATTCAGGGAATATAGGGGTAGAGGGACATAGCTCAAGGATTCACTATTTGGGATGGATGTAATCACTCAAGGGAGAGCTTGCTGAAGATAGGGAGAGAAGACTAGGAGAGAAAACTGGAGGAACACTCTTACAAAGGGGAGAGACCACTAGAATATGCTGTAGAATGATGGCCCTTAGATGACGGTGTTGTGGAATTATGAGGTCCATGGACATTGATGCATCTACTTGTAGGACTAGAATTTAGTTTACTCAGAAATTCAAAGTAGATTTGGAAGAAGAGACCAGGACTTCAGAGTCGTTTCAGTAGTTAAATTACCTGTTACTTCTCATTAGCTCTTGGCAACTTTGTACTCTGTTAGTATCCCCACAGCTGAATGCGGATAGAGAATTTTCCACAACCTTCTGACTAATTGTACTTTAAATTCAATATGGTGGGCCTCAGGTAGACTTGTAATGCTGCCTGACAGTCATACTATATTACTCTGATCCATTCATTAGGTGACTGTTTCAGTTTTTCCATTTTTCTCAAACGTTTCCCATACCTATTCTCAGCTGATTATCTAGTTTCTTTACAGAGAAACTTGAAGCTAGTGGCTTCAGTGGACCAGAAACTAACACTGTCAGAAGTACCTGCATGGCATCATCTCAGCCCCTGTACTCTGCCCGTGTTGATGGATGGACCGTCCTTTGTAGTTCATCCCGTATGTGAATTGATCCTGTGAAATGCCAGCCCCTCTGCTCCGGCACTGAGTTATTGGTCTTCTCACCCACTTGCGAACAGAGCTCGCCCAGCTCTCTTGCTGTTTCTCATGTGTCATCAGTTTTCTTTCCCTAATGGGTCATTCCCATCATTATACAAAATGCTGTTATTTCTCCTGTAAGATGAAAAAAAAAAAACCTTAAAAGACACTTCATTTGGCCCTTGTCAGCAACTATTCCATTCCTCTTCTCCCCTTTTTGCAGTAAAGCGCCTTCAAGGGGTTGTCTATACTCACTGTGTCTAATTCGTTCTCGCCTGTTTTCTTTTAAATCCAGTCTAGTCAGTCTTCAAACCCCATGACTCTGATTTAACATTGGAGATGATCCAATTTAAAATTTGCTTTAAAAATCATGTTTTATTTGAATTAGAATATGTTATTTGCACTACTTTATATTTTAAAAAAATAGATGAATACCTGTGGTGAATGTAATATCTTTAGAGAAATATATAGAACTTACCATCCATCTATAGCTGTTGTGGTTGTATCATAAAAGGGTATTAAAAGTGGTAATATTTTAATTGCTATTGTTAAACATCAGGTATCATACTTGCTGGCTTTTCGGTATTGGAATGTATGTGTTTCTTTTCATGACTATCCCTTAATCCTTTCTATTACTAAGAACTTGTCTAGTTTTAATTCAACAAATGGTTTCAAGTTTTCTCTCTAATATGTTGAATGAAATTATGAATGAATAACTGAGCTGAGTAGCATGAAAACAATTAGTATGCAGGAAGTTTGGACTAGAAAGAAAAGAAAATATCCAGCAAACTTAATCTGATGTATAATTAATGATATCCATAATTAATAATGAGTTGTATGCCTTAGCTTTTAGTAACCAATAAAACATCTTTTGATGATATGGAGTTGTTTCAGAATTCTTCTAAAATCTTCTATGACCCAAAGAGAGTAGTCAGTGGACTTTTTGTCTGTGCACGCAAGGAGTGTTAAAAAGCAAGGTCTTCAGCTGGCTGGTACTCTTGAATTTGGGAGCCAAATTGAAAGACTCAAAAGTATTGAATGTGGTAAGTTTGTTGTTAGAGATCTAAGACTCTCTGACTTCGCTGTGTATAGTTTCCCACTGTGATGTGAATTTGCCTATTTTTCCTTTTACTTCTGCCAGTGTTTGCTTTATATGTTTTGAAACTCTGTTATTAGGTTCATATGTATGTCTTCCTCATGGATTGATTGTTTTGTTCCAATGAAATGTTCCTTTTTTTATCTCTAGTATTGATTCTTGCTGAAGTCTACTTTGAGATGAGTACAGTGGTATCACATTTCTTTAGTTTCATGTTGGCATGGTATATCTTTCTCATTCTTTTACTTTCAAACTTTGTGTATTTATGTTTAAGATAGCTCTCTTCTAAATATCATATGTTTATATTTTTGTTTTAATTGGATTACCATATCTTCTTATATTGGTGTGTTTAGTCTATGTATATTACTGTCATGTTTGAGTCTAAACCTGACTTTCTCTTTCTGTCTTTCTACCTCTTTTAAATTCATTTTTTTCTGTAATGAATCTGTCATCTTTTAGATTATTCAAATTGTTTTTATTATTCATTCTCACACCTGCTAATTTGTTAGTTATAAATTATTTTGTTTTTCTTTAGTGTTACTCTAGACTACATTACTCATCCTTGACTCTTTAGAATATATAACAAATTAGTACTAATATCCATTTCCCAGAGAATCTAAGAATTTAAGGTAGTTAACTTCATCTGGTCTTGTCTGCCCTTAGGGTTATTGTTGCTTTAATTCTACATCTATTTTAAACCCCATGTGTTTAGTATCTATATATTCGCTCTTTCCATTTCTCTTTATTCCTTCCTTGTCTGTCTGTCCATCAGGGCTAATATTTTTCTGCTCATAGAACCCCCTTTGTTATTTTAATGTATGTATGCTGACCATTAAATATCTCAGTTGTTTTTCTGGAAATGCCTTTATTTTTACAATGTTTTGAAGGATGCTTTAAAAAATGTTTTAAATCCTAAGTTGTTGGTTATTTTCTTTTAGCATTTTAAGAGTGCAATTTCATTGTCTTTTGACGTTCTTAGTTTCTGTTTAGAAATTTGCCACTAGTCTTATTCCTGCTCATTTGATGATTATCTGTCTTTTTCTCTGATTGCTTTTTAAAAATTTAATTTAATTATTTTTTTGCGGTTTTATAACTTTATCTGATGTACTTGATCAGTGATTAGTTCTTTTTTTTTTTTTTGAGTTGGAGTCTCGCTCTGTCGCCCAGACTGGAGTGCAGTGGCCGCTCCCGGCCACCGCAGCCTCGACCTGCTGGGCTCCGGCGATCCTTCCGCCTCTGCCTTCCAAGTAGCTGGAACTACAGGCGCGCTACTACGCCCGGCTAATTTTTGATTTATTGTAGAGATGAGGTCTCACCAAGTTGTCCAGGCGGGTCTCGAACCCGTGGGCTCAGGCAATCCACTCACCTCAGCCTCCCAAGGCGCGGGATTACAGGCTGAGCCACCGAGCCTGGCTAGTGATCAGTTCTTATTCGCATTGACTGTCTGTAGATTTTTGAAAGTGGTAACAGGGACATAGGTCTCCAAAGTATAAAGCTTGTTTGGTGAGTCTTCATCTTCATTATGTTTTCTGGACAACCGTACATGGGTACGGTATGGGACATTCCTTATTCATTTGACCCAGTCAGCTTTGTCGAGCCTGCTATCAACGCGTACATCTGGAGCCCTCATCTCCTTCATGGCAAATTTTCAGATCTCTTTGAGTGCCCGAGGGGCACGTTTCGCTTCTTAACGCCCACTCCGTGGATGCACTTGTGGGTGTTGATGGTGTATTCTCGGGTCACCACCTCGTTGATGACAGAATGGCCCTTCTTCTCACCATCCTTCTTTGCAGGTGCCATTCTGTCGGGCCCAAGTTGGAAAGCTGATTGCTTTTTAAAACTTCTTCATTGTCTTAAGTTTTTAGAAATTTTACCCTGATGTGTCCAGGTATACTTTCTTAGTGTTTTTCCTGCTTGGAGTTTGGCATGCTTTTTGAACCTGTAAGTTACCAGTCTTCCTAATTAGCTCTTCAGAAACCATCGTCTACACCATCGTCTTTGTTCTTTCTGGGACTTCAGTTGCATGTCTGTAAGGCCATCTGCTTGGAGCTCATACATCTCCTATGCTCTTGCATGAATTTTCTATCATTTTTACTCCTCTTATTTCAGTCTGTATTACTGATTTGTCTTTTAGATTGTTAATCCTCTCTTCAGCTGTGTCTGATCTGCTGTTAGGCTTGTCTTTTGAGTTTTTTATTCCAGTGATTGTATTTTTTAATCCTAACATCCTCATATAATTAAAAAAAAGTCTTACTTTGAGAGTCTGTCTCTGCTTCCCTCCCCATCCCTTCTTCCCTCCCCCCTTCCCTCCGTTCTTCCCTCCCTCCCTTTCACCCTTCCTTCCTTCCTTTTTTTTCATAAGCCTGGTACTTTTTGTTTGAATGGCAGATAGTACATATAAAAAATCTGTAGAGGTTTTGGATAAGCTTTTAGCTCCTTGCAGGCAGTAAGAGAAGAGGCAAAGCAACTTAGTACAATCATATTTGAGTTGTTGCAAGTCTGAATTTCAGTATTTATCAGGCCTTATTGATTTCTATTTCTCCATTAATCCTAGCATTTAGTCATTCGGGGACCTCAGCTGGAAGTCTGGGGTGCTTACCAGATTCATACCTCCTTGGTGGATCCTAAACTCCAATTTTTATCTTCTCAGGACTTTTAACTTTGTGTTGCTAACTTCTGCCTAGCTTCTCACAGTCTGTACTGCTCATGAACAGGCAAATGCATTGAGGAGTTGGGGGCTGACTTCTCTTTGCTTTCTTTCTCTGTGGAATCTTGTCCCCTCATGCCCTGACTCATGCTCTGTGCCCTGAGCTTCAGTTTTTATCTCCTAGCCATGTGAAACCGAGAAAACTCTTGAATTGACTGCCTCCCAGCAGTTTGCATTTGGGGCTTTGTTAATCTTTTTGTTGATTGTGCTCTCCCCTCTTGTACCCATCTTCGTTCATTCCTGCTGTCTGCAATATGAGTAAAGACTAGAGATCCACTTTGATTCATGAGGGGGTTTTAAGGATGGAGGGAAGCCTTAAAGAGGATAGGACAGAAGAAAGATAGAAAGAGCCTGGATTATTGTTGTCTCTAAAGACCCTGTGTCAGACCTGCATGACTTGTGTCTAATTTCTCAGACATCAGGAGAAACGTCAATATCTTATTTTAGCCTTCTTGTTTGAAGTTTTATGTTAAACTCAGGCAACCTAATACTAGTCAGTAGAGTGAGGGTTCAATGAGTAGTTGAACAGTTTGCATTTGGGGCTTTGTTAATCTTTTTGTTGATTGTGCTCTCTCTTTTTGTTGATTGTGCTCCCATAACATATTAAGGGCCAGTGGTTTTCAGCCTTTTATTTAGTTGTGACATAACAGATAACATTCACCCGAGTGAACAGTCTCATGGGTGAGTTTTCTATTATTTCTGGTATACTTGACCAAATGCTATTCCTCTAATTCCCATACAAGGAACGTGGAAATTAAAGTCAGATGAGAGGAATGTTATTATAGAGAAAGATTCGAATTTAAGTGTGGTTATCATTATTGACAAGTTGCTTGTGATATATCTACGAAATGATGCCTATAGACCACACTTGGGCTTTATTGTACACCGTTTTGAAATAGTTTTTTCTTTGCATTTGACAATTCTATGGCCAAAAGGTGGTGTTGGATTAATGTAGTAGTGATACACATGAAAAAAGGAAAAGGTGATTGAAAAGAATAATAAGAAATTAGTGAGAACTTATATGCAGAGAGGTAAAGGAATAATACAGTGTTAAAAATGATGCTAAGCTTTTGAATTTAAGGCCTGGGATGATGATGCTATTGGTAGGAATAGGTGAATCAGGAAGGGGTTCTTTGTAAAGAAATAAATGTTTCATTACTTAAAGTTAAGAATATCCTTAATTGCATGTTTTCTGTTGGTGTGTATGATTTTCTGCATAATGTGAATTGTGTTACACCAGTGTAAGAGTTTTCTTGATTTTTATTCCCACCTAAAGGATATTATAGAACTCTATGGAATCTGCAGTTGCAGTTATTATATCTTGTATATTCTGTATCCTCCCTATCCGTCCATAGGCAGCATTTCAAGGACTGCTCTTAAAACCACCTAAGAATTATCATGCATGGGACAATACCATGACCACATTGAAAACAGGGATTCATCATAAAGTGGCATTATTTCCTTATTTTGAAAAGGATTATGATTAACATCTTAGGACTTAGGGTAGTATCTGTTCACATTTTTGAGGCATGCACTTAAGGATGACTCACTCTCCTGACTCACTTGTTTAAGTTCATGGTCATTCAAAAGCTCTTTCATTTTGCTTTTCTTTTTCTGGTTTTTATTTTTTCCCCAATGAATAGAATTATTGTAGTACGTCTCACATTGCTGAATATAACCTTTGTTTTATCTTACTTGGTGTGTATATGCTACGCCTCTAGGCACATTCAAAGCTTTTGCTAAGGATGGCTAGTACTTTGTCGTTTAGTCTTGGCAGGAAGTATAGTAAGTACAGTGAGAGTTAGTAATGTGTAAGAGTAGTGAGACAACAGACTTTCTTTGCTGTAGTGAAAATACGCATCTGTTTTATAGGAATGCGCTGTAAACTTAGTTGTAACCAATTAAAGCCTATTTCAGGAAGTACCTTCAGGCCTAGTAACTGTCCCTACTTAGTAGAACAATTGAGCTGGCCTAATTATGTCAAAGAATATTTAAAACATATTCCAGGGAAATAATGACATCAAACAAAATTCCGGGGAAATAATTTGAATAGTCCTTAGAATTTATGATAGGATATGACCACTAACTTAAGATCCTAGGTGAGTAAACTTAAACAACCCATTGTAGAAACTTAATGAGTTTTGCTGCACTGTATGCAGACATTAGTACATCGGTATGTGAATAGGACTTGGGGTCATAGAAGCCTGAGTTTGATTCATGGCATCCCCATCAATAGTTACGTAATCTTGGGTTAACAGTAACCTCTCTGAGTCTCAGTTTCTCATCACTACAATAGTACCTGTGTCACTAGGATTGTGATTAGGATTGAGTTAGATAATTCTTGTTTATTCATTTAGTCATTCAGTAAGTTTATTGAGTAACAATTTGGCATTGGGCGCTGTCCCAAGCACCGGTTATAGTGGTGAAAACCAAAAATAAGCAAGTAAACAAACATGCATATGTTTTCTAGAATTTCCCATAAATGGAGTCATATGGTATGAAGTCCTTTGTGTTTGACTTCTTTTCTTTATATTGTTGTATGTTATCAGCAGTTTTTTCCTTTGTTTTTGAGTATTGTTCCAAAGTATGGATCAACCACAATTTGCTTATCTGTTCACCAATTGATGGACATTCTGATTCTTTCTAGTTGTAGACTATGTATGAACATTCACATACAAATTTTCATAAGTAAGTATTTTTATTTCTTTTGGGTAACTACTGAGGAGTGAGATTGCTGGTTAGTACGGTGGAGTTTATGTGTGACTTTATAGGCTAGATCCTCTCTTTTCTAATGTCCTGCACCAGTTTGTGTTTTCACTGGCACTCTATGAGAGTTCTAGATGCTCCATACCCTTGTCAACACTTGCTATTGTCACTATTTTTTTTTCTGAGTTGGAGTCTCACTCTGTCACCCAGGCTGGAGTGCAGTGGCATGCTCACGGCCACCCCAGCATCGACCTGCTGAGCTTGGCCATCCCGGTGTCAGCCTGCTGGGTTCCGGCGATCCTTCTGCCTCAGCTTTTCAAGTAGCTGGAACTAGGCGTGTGCTACCATGCCCGGCTAATTTTTGATTTCTTGTAGAGATGAGGTCTCGCCAAGTTGCCCAGGCTGGTCTTGAAACTCATGGGCTCAGGCAATCCTCTCACCTCGGCTTCCCAAGGTACTGGGATTATAGGCTGAGCCACCAAGCCCAGCCATATTGTCGCTATTTTTAACTTTATACATAGTGATATCTCACTTGTGGTGTCTCAGTGTGATTTTAATTTACAATTACTTTATGACTGGTGATATTGAACATCTTTTTATGTATTTGTTGGCCACTCGTATATCTTCTTTTGTGAAGTGTCTGTTCACATCTTTTGTTCATTTTTAAAAAATGAGCTGTTTGTCTTCTTATTGGGTTGTAAGAATTACTAGAATTACTGATACGTTCTGGACACAAGCCCTCTGTTAGATATTTTTACAGATATTTTCTCCCAGTCTGTGCCTTGTCTTTAATTTTCTTAACTATGTCTCTTGAAGAATAATAGTTTTTAAATTTTGATAAGCTCAATTTTTTTTTTTTTTTTTTGAGTTGGAGTCTCACTCTGTCGCCCAGACTGGAGAGCAGTGGCTGCTTCCGGCCACCACAGCCTCAACCTGCTGGGCTCCAGCTATCCTTCTGCCTCAGCCTTCCAAGTAACTGGAATTACAGGTGCGTGCTGCCACGCCTGGCTAATTTTTTGATTTTATTGTAGAGATGAGGTCTCACCAAGTTGCCCAGGTGGGTCTCGAACCCACGGGCTCAGGCAATCCACTCACCTCGGCCTCCCAAAGCGCGGGATTACAGGCTGAGCCACTGAGCCTGGCCGATAAGCTCAATTTTTAATTAATTTTTCTTTTCTAGTTTGTATTTATTTTAGTTGAAATCTTTACCTAATCCACTATCATAAAAATTTTCACCTGTGTTTTCTTCTAGACGCTTGGTAGTTTTGGCATATATATATATATACCTATGGTTTATTTCAAGTTTTTTTGTGTGTTTGTACAGTATGAACTAAAGGCCAAGTATTGATTTTTTTTTTTTCCTCATATAGATATCTAATTATTTCAGCACCATTTGTTGAAAAGTCTCTCTTTCCTCATTGAATTACTTTGGCACCTTTGAACCTATGAGATCTTGCTATCATTCGTAACCATCTTTTTTTAGCAAGAATTGAAGCCTGTCATCAGAGTTTATTGAAATTAAATAAATCCATTTTGTAATCTCACTGATGTGTACTGTATATTTCAGGAGGTTATGAGAACAATGAAGGTAACTACTTTTTAGAACTAATTCTTACTAGTAAGAAAGTACTTGTTGGTACGGTAGAAGCAATGGTAACATCTTAGAATTTGTACTTGTAAAGAAGAAGATTCTGTACCCAGTTAGTGATATATGATTATCTTTAGGAAGATGAATTAGATATATATTAAAGTAAATGTGAACTTGATTATATTCACAGACTAAAAGGCAAACTGGATCGATATAAAAAAACCCTACAATATCTACTTATTCTAATGAGAAAGAAAAGATAAAGTAATACACACACAAAATAAAGTGGCTGGTTTGGGTGCTCTTTGAGTTTGCATTTAAAAGGATTTAAATAAAAGGTGGGAGAAATTGGCTTATAACCAATAAAGAATGAAAAAGAAAGAGTAGTAGACACTGAAAAATACATGGGAGTGTTACGATCATGACGTTCCGATTTCCATCTGGGGGCTCAGGCCATGCCGACCGCTGCTGTGGCAACAGCTTCTGTGCAGAACCAAGAGAAAGCCCCGCTCCAGCATCCTGCAGGCCAAGCTCACAGAACCAGGAGGGAGAAGTCTTGCCTCAGCAGCAGACTGCGCGGAAAAGGCAGGGGCCTCCAGGAAGAGAAAAGGAAACAGGGTTCCCACGTCCCGGGCCTGCCGAGGAGTCGCGCACAGCAAGGACAGTGAGGAAAACTCAAAAGCGAGTGAATTGACATCTGTGGACAGTGTGGAGTCTGATGAAACACCTTCGAAAGCATATTTTGGATCTTGAAGACCATTAATGACCAGATAAGCCTGCTGCTTGGCGCAGGTCATGTGACATCCGTATGATAGAGCATGGACGTCCTGGACTCTCTTGCTTCCATCTGTTATTGTTGCCGTTGTTCTTTTCAAAGCAGAATTATCTTTAAACAGAAAAGAGAATGGACAAAAATTAGAGGTATTGAAGCCCAAGGTTGGTTCGGAGATAATAAAACCTCTTGTTTAGGTCTTTGGGATTAGATGAACTATAGTCCTAGGCAATTTTAGAGAAATTTAATATTCTTTTAGGGGTAGTAAAACATGGAGGAAATACCAGGAGACTAAATGCAAGAGGAGTGTGAGTAGAATCAGGTAACTAGAAACTGTTGAACTTCAGGCTAATTCTAATCAGAATTCTAGCTTTGTTTTATTAAATAGTGGCTTATGAATAGCTTTAAAAGTAATGGTCTTTGGAGGCTTTTTTGAGCATAATAAGGAGAAACTAATACAACTTCCTTTTTTTGTTGTTAACAAAAAGGCAACTAAGGAAATGTTAGAGATTTTTATTTGGGTGTTAGGTATTCAATACAGTCTTCTATGATCCTACTGCATACTGGAAGAAGAAATGATGGTTGGAGGATAAGTCATGTAAAGATTTTATAGCTAACTGGTAGATCATATTTAAATTAATATATTGTTGTCAGAATGAAGATGTTGGCCAGTGTGTCCTAGGATCTTAGCTTATTCGGCAGTTGTTCAGTGGCTAGGATGAAAATTTAGTTACAGTTACTGGATTTGTGAAGGGAAGGGGGAGGTAAAAAGTTGTTAGAGATAGCTAAAGTAAATTTATGAAATTAAGACTTGTAAAGATTTTGACAGGCTAGAATCATGGACCAAAATGAAAAGGGATTTAATTAAAAATGATAGAATGTCAAGTTCTGTACTGAGATTGAGATGACTTCTAAGAGAGATTTTGATTAAGTTTATGCTGACATGAGCCCATTAAATAGACTTGCCAGCAAGAAAATACATACATACATACATACATACATACATACATACATGAGGGTGTGTTTGCAGATCAGGGGAGATAATGATGCTGTCTCCTCACATCAGACCTTTTCTGGGCATCATGTTGAATTTTAGGAGTCAAATTTCAAGGGGACTCTAAGAAATGTCATGCGATAAACATTGTGAATGTGTCCCAGATTTGTATATATAGGCCTGTCATGAGGAAAAGCCTAATTTTGTTTAGAGCTGAAAGGAAGATGTTGCTAGTAATAATTAGAACATTTAAAGTGAATGGGCTGACTTGTGAGCTTGTGAGAGTTTCATCTCTGGACGCCTTAAAAGAGTTGCCTCTTATTAAGAGATGTTATAGAGGGGGCATCATCTTTTGTGAGAGGTTAGGGTTCAGTTCAGATTCCTTCTAGTTCTTTTAACTTTTTAAATAACTTTCACTTTTGCTTACTTGGATACCTTCACAGTCAATTTTATCATTCAACTGTGTCCTTAAGACTTTACAAATAATAAATACCTTATGTTTATGTAGCACTTAAAAGTTTTAAAATGCGTTTATGAGTCTGATTAAATGTGATTGTCACAAGAATTTTATGAGTTGGGCAGGAAATGTTTCCTAATCATTAGCATAATGATACTGAGTGTGGGGTCTGGATTCCAGCAGTGCTCACATCCCATGCTGCCGCCTGCTGCCTGACATTTGGAGACTCCGGAGCGGGTCCCTTTCCTCATCTGTAATCTGGAGGTAATAATAGTACCTACACAATAGGGTTGTATGGGTTAACGTATGAGGACATGCTTGAGAAAATATGCTTCCAGCTTTTTAATGTGCTTGGAACAGTGCTTGACACATAGTAGACATTTAGTAAAAGTGAGCTAATGCCCTTACTGGAGTCATTGTTTTTTTTTAAATAGGCAAGTAGACCGAAGCTTACACAGGTTGGGGTTTGCCTGTGGTTCCATGAGTAAGTATTAGAGGAGTTAAGAATTCTGTTGGACAAAAACAAAAATCAGAAATGAAGCAGAATTATTGGTATATGGACTAACTTTGTGAGACATTGTTGATTTGTTAAATGGACCAGACTGTAAGACTGTTGCCCGTAGATTTGAGAAAGCTAGAGTTTGCATGTGTTTACAGAGATATACACATTCCAGACATAATTCAGTAGAAAAGCACTTTTAAAAGCATATCCAAAATAAAGATAACCACATTTTCCAGAAGAGCTGTGGTGCTTGTGTTGTTTAAAAGGAAACAGGCAATTAACATTAGTTTCTGTGGGCATTCTGTTTTATTTGCCAAGCAGCTTGTGCTTCTGATTTCTAGATGTGCTTCAATTTCAAAGGAACATAGCCACACTGAAGGCAAGTCCTTGAAGAAAAATCCAGTTTGGCTCTTATTAATAATATTAAAATAAAGAATGGTCTTACTGAAATTCTGTCCTACCTTCAGATAATCACGTCTTCTAATTAAGTCATTAACTGCTCTGTAGTTTTCTATTCATGTTGGAAACAGTTTACGTTGTGCAATGGCATAGTTGTCCCTGGTAAATTGTGTGATGTGCCTTAAGGATTACTCTTTCTGCCTTTCTCTCGCCGCTGGTATGGTCCTGTGGCAAAACATGTCTCTTATAGTAAGGGTAATTTCATTCATTTGCAAGGTTGTGAGCATCTTGAAGGCAGGTATCTTGTTTTGATAATCTGTTTTTCATACTTGAAAAGAACCCTGCACATAGGGAGTTTGTGAAATTGTCAAGCTTTGTTGGTTTTATTGGAAGCAAAAGGACCTACCAGGTAGGCTGATAGGTCAAAGTAACTTGCCATCACCATGATAGTAATGTACTCTGTCAGCAAGTTTATCAAAGTCTTTCGTGTATGTTAATCCCTCACCAGCCTTGGAAATTATATTCTTGAAAAGGACTGTTGGCAAAACTGTGGTTGGCAAGATCAGTGCCATCAGGTTTACAGGAAAAAAATACCTCCTAAAAAGCTTTAAAGACATTAGAAAAAAAATACAATGAATGAAAATCTTATTAGACACTCATTTCAAAACAGCCCAGATTTGTCAGCAATAAAAAAAATCTCATCTGGTAGGTATATTGATCAGGAGAGTTTTAGTATGATCTGCTGAGGCAGATTCTGCTGTACATTTTGTTATTTGGCTTTTAAAATATTTGAACCAGTCTTGAAAAGCATACACTGTAATCATTTAGCATTTGTGTTGCCCTTTGTTTAAATGTTGCAGTTCTCAGCAAAACACTGACCCTTTTACAAAAATGACTGCAGTGGCTCGAGATGTGCTTCTCTGGGCTGGCCTGTCTGCTCATCATCCCTCTGCATGCATGGCCTGCTGGAGGAGAAAGTATTGTCTGGCTTTCTTTTGGCCACAGGAGAGAAGTAGTAGCTCTGCCCTTGACCGTGGTTTCCATCTCTGGATTTGCATTCTTCTTCCCTTCTTTTAAGGCCATGAAGAGTCTAGACAGCGGAGGGAGGCATCGTCTCCAAATGCTCCTGGTAGTCAGATCACTGGAGGTTGAGGGTGGGCGGGTCAGAGGACAGAGGTTTGCTGGTGTGCAAGGGGCTGTGCTGCAAGACCTTTTCCTCAGGAGAGTTTTTCCCATGAATGTTAATTATCTGTACAGCTGTTTAAAAATTTACTTTTGTGTTTTGATGAGATGGTGCATGTACATGTTAAGCAATTCAGGTGTGCTGAAGGTGGTAGAGTGAAAAAATAAGTGTCCTGTCCATTCAGCTTCCTGGTTTTAATCTCCCCTGGACAACCACTGGTAACTGTGTCTGTGTGCATTCCTAATTTATGTGCATCCCCCAGTGGTACAGAACACTGTTCTCAACCTTACCGTGTGTGTGTGTGTGTGTGTGTGTGTGTGTGTGTGTGTGTGTGTGTGTTCCAAATCAGTATATATAGTTTTGCTTCATGATTTTTTTTTTTTTTTTGAGTCGGAGTCTCTTGTCGCCCAGGCTGGAGTGCAGTGGCACTCTCACGACCACGCTAGCATCGCCCTGCTGGGCTTAGGTGATCCTTCTGCCTCAGCCTTCCAAGTAGCTGGAACTTCAGGCATGAACCACCATGACTGGCTAATGTTTTGATTTATTTTAGAGGCAATAAATGGTGGTCAATAAAATTATTGAATTAATGAATACTGGAAAGTTTAATCTATCTCATTTCTCAAAGGGAACACTGGCTTTTATGTTCTTTGTCTGATTGTCATTCACATATATGACTGGCTGTCATGTATTCCAAATGGAACCTTTTTTAGGTATCTATAGAGATGGGGCAGAATTGCTTTGATTACTGTCGGTGATTTTTTTAAAAAATTGTTTTATAGCTTTCCATCTAAAACCTCATAAAAAAAATTGAGGAACAAGTTTCATTTTCTAGTCAGCACACTGTTTTATGAAAAAGGTTAAAATGTGTTTAGGAATTTTTTTTTCTGAATTATGTCAGTGTGATCTGTCTTTATATTTCTAAAAACATATTTTATAATAAAGGTCATATATGCCTACAATTGATACTTCTCAAAGAAGAAAATGTAGTAATCCTTATTTCCTCCTCTCAGAAGTATCTGTTTGTTAATATCTTAGTACATTCATTCCAGACTTTTTTCTGTTCATGGGTTTTTTTGGTTTAATTTTGTTTTGTTTTCCACAGTAGGTTGATGGTTCGTTGTTTGGTACTAGAGTGACTTTAGGCTTCCAGCGGTGCAGCTCTGGTGCAATTCGTCATGTAGGACTCTGTGGATCACTTCTAGAGGGGCTATGCTGTCTTGCTTTGTAGGCCCCTCAGTTCTTCCAGGATATTACTACTTTGTTTTCTTTTGGGACTCTTACATTTGTTGTTGCTGCTTGGTTTTGCTTTGGATTTGGCGAGTTTGTGTTAGGGGGCCGGAGGAATCCCAGCGCAGTTAGCAGGAGCTATGGGCTGCAGGGGCACTCGCTGGCCAAGCAAGTCACCTTCATACACCCAACAGGTTCAGATGTCTACTCAGGAAGATGACCTGTGATGTAGCGTGGCCTGTAGTGATTGTTCCAGAGTGGAAACTGATGAAATGCTCCACTTTCAAACACTAAGGATGAGATGAGGGACAAAGACAAATCCCAGGGCAATTTCCTAGTCGAAGGGTAAGCAGAAAGGAAGGAATTACACAGAATATTGAGAAAAAATAGCAAGGGAATGGAGGAAGAACTGAAGGAAAGGTGTGTACAACTTAGGGAGTTTCAAGACTAACAAATATTACACGTTGTCGTACAGAGCTGAGATGCCAATTAAGAGGGTACCTCCTGTGTGAGGTGTTTCCCAACTCCCCCAGCCAGAGTCTGCCCCCTCCCATGTTCTCACGGCACGTTGCACGACCTTCTGTTGAGGTGGTCATCACAGTGTGTCCCGCGCTGTGGTCTGGACCTTCCCTGTGCCTCCAGCAGGCTCCTTGCTCCTTGCTTGCCTCCCTCCGGTCTCCCTAGTACAAGTCTCCCTAGTGCGTGGCACTGAGCATGTGACTGGCCCTGCTGAATAGACTCATGGGAGGATAACAGGTGGCTGCTTTTAGAATTATTTTTCAAATTTTGTTTCCATGCAAAGCTAAGGAACTCTGTTATTTACCCAGCTGGTCGCCAACCAGATGCCAAAAATGAAGGAGATTTGATTCTTCGTTGTAGACGGTTATTTCCTGAAGATACAGTAATGGTAATATACTGTCATGCTGGTTTGCTCTAACTCAGCTTGAAAACGCTTTTACTTATATTTTGGCATTTATGTAAGTCAGGAGTTAAGAATTTGTGAGGTGTCTGCTTTTCCTTTCAATTATGCATATTTCTGTTCCAAAAGGATATTAAAATTGAATTGATGCTGCAATTTTGGTAAGTGGCTGTTGTCTGAAGCAGCTGTGCCTCCACTAAGGAACTCTGAAATCAGTTCACTCCCCGTTCCTTTAGCTTTGTGAACAATATCTGTTTTGCTTTATTAAGATGTCTTTGTCAGGGAAATACTAACGGGTCTGTACAATGTTTATATATTATAAATTGCCAGTAGTAGGTGTGTTAAAAATGCTGTTTTCAAAGTGTGATCTATTTTAGAGTTAATGAATCTTTGCTCTGAAGAACATGTGTGCTGTATATAGACAAAAATAAAGATGTTGTTGAAAAGCATTTGAAAAAAGTAAGTGCAGGACTGGATTCTATTAGTAGAGAGTATGAAAGGCCAAAGAACACTGTTCAAGGCCATTTGTGGGGGCACTCATGTTCCCCTGTTTCCTGCCCTGTATCTCATAGTAGGTAACTAGTACATATTAAAAATAGGTAATTTTGTCTAGCGGTGTATGAAAACAATATTGAGCTACCTTGGTAAAATGTGCTCACTTGTTTAATCATCAGAAACTACCAAAATGCATTTTGTGTCTTTAAAACTCTGTGGCAGCTTGATGTATCAGAGTAAAACCTTGGAAACTAAGATATCTGAAAGTGTAGAGAAATAAGTAATTTTAAGAAGTTATCATTTTCAGATCTAGGAAGATTTTTCTTTTTGTTGGAGTAGGATGTTCACTCAGGAAACACAATCAGAGCGTGTTGGTTTGAGCACACTGAAATCAACAAACCCACTTCCTGGTTACTATACACTAAATAGTTTCTTGGTAGCTTATAATTTATTAACTTAGAGAAACACAGACATTCTCGTTCTCTCTCTTGTTCTCCCTCTCGTTTCTCTCTTTTTAATGTTGTAGCTTAGCAGAAAAAAGTACAGACTTTGGAGCTTTCCGGATGCATATGTGAGTTGAGGCTCCGACATTTATGTAGCCTTGGACAAGTTGCTTTCCCTCGAAGCTTTTCTCATCTGTAAGATGCATGAATAATTGACAGTTTGTGGAAAATGTAAAATATACTAGAGCTGTTTGCATATTAAGCAAGATAATATATGGACCTAGCACAGAAGAACCTGATGAATAGTAAAAGATCAACAATGTGAGCCGTTCCTAAGCAGCTATCTTCCTGGACCATCTTCATTTGTACCATAGCCTTTCTGGCATTTTTCTGTTTAGAAACACCTTTTTGGCTTCCTGTTGACTTGAGGACATTTCCTTGCCTCTTGCTCTTATTGAGTGCCTTATTTGAGGATCCCAGTTGACAGATTCCCTTTTTACCTTTGTTCATTTGCTTGCTATTTTATTTACCCCAAGCTTTCTTGCCTTGATCCAAATGCTACTTCTCTAACTTAAAAACTATGTGATCTTTGCAAGTTAATTAAGCCAACAATTTTCTTGTCTATTTAATGAACAATAATGATACCTACCTCATAGTTTTGATGTGGGGAGATAAAATGAAATAATATACATAAAGCATTTAGATTGTGTGCTGTTACTTATGAGCCAGGCTATTAGTTGCTACTTAATTCATCTGGTCTCCTGATGAGTGACTACCATGTATGGATGACACTTAAAGAAAAATAGTTTATTTAAAAATGAATTAGAGCAAGAAAGAGAAGGGAGAGAGAAGATTCACCTCCCGAAGGTGGGGGAGGGGGCCAATGCCAGGAAGCATGGCGATAGCCATAGCTTGAAGAGCACGTAGCCATGCCCGAGTCTAGCAAGGAAATGACCTGGATAGCACTTTTGATGTTGGTTACGTAAAATAAATCTCCCTTGCCCTATAAGTTACACCACAGTCACAGCAGCAAAATGTAAGGAATGCATATCATATTGAACACACACATCCATGAATTCTTATATATCATTTTGCCTAGGATTTGTTAGGTGAGGTATGTTGAGTGTAGCTGTGCATTGTGAGAGTTAATTGGTACTGTGCTTGGAGCCTTGAAGGGGCACTTGTAAAAAAAACGATGGAATGAGTGACAGTTTTGGTGTGGTATGAACAGTTTTATTTAGTAGATCCCATTCAGCATGACCAAATAGCTGGCTTTTGATGGCTTTATGGTCAAATTTGAACCTAAAGGTCATTCAGGGACCAAATAATACTCAACATAGCTCAAGCATGATAACACAGTTCTTTCTGGGCGCTTTTCGGTTGTTCTAGGCAATGCTTAGTTCTTGTTTTTGAGTGTGATTTTTGGCATAGTCTGTTTTTTTCATATCAGTTTTGATTTGAAGAGTAGAAAAATTACCAGTGGGCTGACAGTTACTACTGTCTGTGGAATATGTTGTTTGTTATCAAGGTGGGCAATTATGAATTCTCTTCTTATATCTGGTCTACAAGAATTTGCTACAATTGGAACATTTCTTGTTAATACTCATTGGGCCAAATTCAACACAAACTTTTATTGTAATGAATAAAATTGTACATGCTTACAACTCTGAATGAGCTGGGAAAAAAATTGTGACTAGTAAATGAAGGAGATTTTGTAGACCTTTTTCCATAATAATGGAAATTAATTATAAAGGCAGTTGATTTAGCATCAACTAAAAGAATAAATAAAATATTTAAAGTTAAACTCAATGCCGGGCTCGGTGGCTCAGCCTGTAATCCCGTACCTTGGGAGGCTGAGGTGAGTGGATTGCCTGAGCCTGCGGGTTCGAGACCCGCCCGGGCAACTTGGTGAGACCTCATCTCTACAATAAATCAAAAATTAGCTGGGCGTGGTAGCGTGTGCCTGTAATTCCAGCTACTCGGAAGGCTGAGGCGGAAGGATCGCTGGAGCCCAGCAGGTTGAGGCTGCGGTGGCTGGGAGCGGCCACTGCACTCCAGTCTGGGCGACAGAGTGAGACTCCAACTCAAAAAAAATAAATAAAGTTAAACTCAGTGTTCACTTGGTGATTATCATGT
>CAUYQG010263539.1:0-12069 GCA_963574415.1 Tarsius wallacei
CTTCTTGTGACACTTGAATGCATGCCTTTTATGGTTTGACAAGTTTTTTGTTGGTTTTTTGGGTTTTTTTTGTTTTGTTTTGTTTTGAGTTGGAGTCTCACTCTGTCGCCCAGACTGGAGTGCAGTGGCACGCTCACGGCCACCGCAGCCTCAACCTGCTGGGCTCCGGCGATCCTTCCGCCTCAGCCTTCCAAATAGCTGGAACTACAGGCGCGCACTACCACAATGGCTAATTTTTTGATTTATTGTGGAGATGAGGTCTCACCAATTTGCCCAGGCGAGTCTCAAACCCGTGTGCTCAGGCAATCCACTCACCTCAGCCTCCCAAGGTGCGGGATTATAGGCTGAGCCACCGAGCCTGGCTTGTTTTTTGGTTTTTGAGTCGGAGTCTCACTCTGTCACCCAGTCTGGAGTTCAGTAGCACAATCAAGGCTCACCGCACCCTCCACTTCCTGGGCTCAGACAATGTTTCCACCTCAGCCTCCTGAGTAGCTGGGGTGACAGATGTGTACCACAACACCCAGCTAATTTTATTTTTGTGTGTAGAGATGAGGTCTTGCTATGTTGCCTAGGCTGTTCTCCAACTCCTGGGCTTGAGCAATCCTCCTGCCTTAGCCTCCCAAAGTGCTGGGATTACAGGCAAGAGCTACTGCGCCCGGCCCGACAATCTTGTGTCTAACTGGTGTGTGTGTGCATATGTGTGGATGTGACAGCCATGCCAAGCCTTTGAATATACTACAAACAGCTGCAATCTTTAGGTTATGGCTCCCGCCGTGCCCCAGCACCCTGGGGTTGAAGTTGGTGACTGCTATTAGGAGGAATCAAAACCATCTTTAAAGCTTGAAGTTCTAGCAGGAAACCCCTGCAGATTTATGCAAAAGAGTAGGCGGCTCCAGGCTCTGGTTCCTGGCTATTGGGCTCACCTTGTGGTTCTGGTACGAAGTCACTGCAATGAACGCTGTCTCAGGAAAGACGTGGGTGCAGAATGCGGTATTTTTGGAGCCAAATCCATTATTTTCATCCGCCTTCACGATGTGTAATCTGGGCTGGTATTTGTGCATGGAATTTAGAATAATCTAAAAATAATAAAGAAAATGAGATCGTAAGAAAACCAAAACTCCTTTTGTTTCCAGATAAAACCCTGCTCCCGCCCCCTAAATTAGCCCCATTATCCAGGCTCTCGAAAAATAGATTTTTTCTCCTGTTTTGAAAAGGGGCCAATGATTTCATTAAAAAGAAACATTTCAAAAATGACAATTTCCAGCCGAAAAAGCCAGGGTAATATTCCAGGAATCTACCCAAGGCACACACGGCAGTAAATCAGAATTCTTAATAAAGTTTGCTTAATAAATTAACTCCCTGCATAGGGCAATTCCCACCCCCAAGAGGAGCCGAGCTAGTCTGGATGGAGGATTCGGCGTGTTGGCGTCTGGGGAAGCCTGGCTGGCAACTTGGAAGTGGGGGGGACAAATAAACAAACATACAAACAATCCCCCACCCCCCCAAAAGCAATGCAAGGATGCAAGGGAAGAGATAGATCAAGTGCTTGCAGTAACGGAATGAAAATCGCCAGTGCTCTGCACAGCCTTTTTCTGAAAAGACTTAGGGTGGGTGAACAGACCTCAAATCTTGGCCCTTTGTTTGGAGAACAAGCAAAGGGAAGTCAGAGGAAAAAGAGGATATGGCAGGGGGGTGGCCTCTAAGTGCAGCGAGAGGTGGAGAGGAAGCACCGTCGCCCCCACCCCTCAAAAAAGGGGCTGGGTGCCCCGGAGACCCCCTTTTCTTCTACCGTGCCAGCCTCTCAGGATCGGCAACCAGAATTCTCTCCAGGGTTGGCCCCAGACAGAGAGCTGCCACATCTGCCTTTGGGGGAATATTCTTTCTCCTTTCTTCCTATCTTCGCCATGTTAGGGGTACTCCCGAGGACAAATGCGGTCTTACGACTGAGGCCGTGAGATTATTGCCACCGCTATTATCATGATTATTATTACTGTTAGGAGGAGGCGGTGATTTCAGGCTGCATATTCTGGCTGGAGCCAAAAACATGCATCGAAGACAAGCTTCATCACTATAAAAGTGGGTTTGTTTCAGGGCGCCTGGCTTTTGGTGCTCCCGGAGGCTGCGAACGCTAATATTTACCAAAACGCTCCGATCCGTGCCCACCGCGCGGGCGGATCGCGGCGTTTCAGGGCCCGAAGCTCTGGCCTGCTGTTTCCCCAGGACCGCAACCCGGAGCCGGGGAGGTTGTCTCAGTGACTTCGGGATTCTTTGCATGGATGACCCTGGTGCAGGATTCTCGGACCCACCCCGAGACCCGCCCGGGCGGGGGAGGGGCGCCGAGACCGGGCGGGGGAGGGGCGAGCGGCTCTGCCCCGCGGCGGCCCGACCCCGGGCCGCGGGCTCTAATCTCCGGCCGCCGAGGCCGGCCGCCTCCCCGGTCGATAGCGACGCCGACCGGGGCGGCGTGGCGACAGAGAGACGCAGCGGGGCCCCGCCGGCCGCCACTGCCCCCGGCCGGCGCGGCCATCCTCCCGGCTTAGCCAAATTGCTTTGACGGCTGGGGACAGTGTGGAGACATCAGCGCGAGGGCGATCTAATGGCTCCTAATTTCATTAGGGCGGCTCTGGATTAAAAGTCCGGGAGTTTGGGGCGGGAATGCGTGGCCGCTGGGCAGCTGGGAGCAGCTCGGGGCACCACGTCGCCATTCCCCCCACCCCCGGCTCGGAAGGGCCTGAAACTCGCAGGGGTCCTGGGAATTGCATGGCGCCTTCTCGGGGCCTCGCCCCAAAAAGCACACCCAGAGGAGCAGAGAAAAAGTAGAGAGCCGAAATGAGGCTGGGGGTGGTCGCATTCCCTAAGCCAAGGGTCCACGGAGGCTCCCACGCAAGGGTCCCCGCTCTTCCCGGCGCTTAGGCCCAAGCAGTGTCTGTGGGGTGAGGGCAGATACACCTGAACGCTGGTCAGTGTACGCGCCCCAGAAGACTCGGGACAAGCAGCGACACTGTGGGCGAAACATCCGGATTTTAACAGAAAGGAGGCCCTGCATTTTCCCTAGAAACGTCTTCTGCAGCCTCAGAAAGGAAATGGGACTTTCTGGATACTGGCCCGCAGTTCCATCTCCTCCCGCCTACTTGCAGAGAGCGGCCTTAAGCCATCAGAGGGGAGCCCTGAGACCCTCTTTCCTCTCCAAGTCCCAGTGGGTTCAGTGCTTCAGCTCTAAGGCCTCGAAGGGGGAGATTTCTTGTCTGGGCCTTCATAAACTGTCCCCCTGTTGGCCAAATGCATTTCTACCCAGCCCCTCTTTTTCCTAAAGTGGGGGCCATCGGTGTATCTGTGGCTCCTCTCTGGAGAGACAGCCTGACAGGACAAGGGGCCCCTTTAGAGGCTGAGAGACAGAGTCCCAAATGTCTGCCCCCAAATCCAAGCTGCAGGACCCTGGGCAAGTCACCTGCCCTTCTGGCTCTCTCTTACAACGACTGTGCCTTTCAGACCCCTCTGTAGTCTGCGGTGAGAATCAAATGCCCTAACACACCCACTTGTGTGGTAGAATCACCGAGCGAGGGGTTCTAAAAGCTGAGACCGCAGCTCGATTCTAGTGATTATTTCCAGTGAGGAGATTTAGGGCCATTTTCCCTCAAATCGGTGTTTCCTTCTTTGCTTTTTTGGAAGAGGAGGGGTAGTGCCCTACTGAAAATCCTCTAAACACTACACATTCCCTTGGGCAACGAGAGAGAGAGCTGTGCTTTCAGTTTCAGGAAATCACCAGGCCCCTCTCCTGGGGCCAGTCCAGACTGTAAGCTTAGGACCCTGGTTGAGGTTTGCCTGCTCTGGGCACAGCATGAGAAGGAGGCTGGATGTTGAGGGGGGAAAAAAAAAAAACCAACCTGGTTCAACAGTGTCAAGCTGAAAAGGGGTAAGGTGCCAGGGTTCACCTCTTGTGAGTTATTTGTCCCTCTTTAAATAGGGCGCAGGTGACCTGGGCTCTCCCTTTCACCAGGAACATCCCAATAATAAGGCAAAATTCTAAAGGAGGTGGGGAGGGCACATGGCTCCCACTGTGGTCCAGTCTCTGTGCAGTCTGCATTGTGGACTACAGGGTTCATGTGTTCTGCGGGACTGAAACACGGTTTCCCTCCCCCACCTCTGGCCATAGGTCGGGTTCTCAGGCCCCAATGTCCAGGCCTGGAATAAGTCACTTTAGTCATTATCCCACCCCCATCCCCTTAGCAGAGGCAAGTTGAGCATTTGGGGCAAGGATGAAGCCCCAGGCCAGAAGAACTGGGGCCCTATTCCCAGCCACCACGGAAAGACAGACCCAGAGTTGGGGAGAGTGGACCACAGGGAGGACTGCAAGGGGACAGGTATCTGAGCAGAAGAGTGGTGGAAACACGGGAACAAGTAGTAAGAAAGCAGAGAAAAGGTCGAGTTAGAAGGTGAAATCAAAGAGAAAAAAAAAAAAAGATGTAAGAAGGGGGGGGGGGTGAGGAAGAGGGAGAAAGAAGTAAGTCCGGATCAAGAAGGCCAAGCTGGATGCAGTGGCTCAAGCCTGTAATCCCATTACTTTGGGAAGCTGAGGCAGGAGGATTGTTTGAGGCCAAGAGTTTGAGACCAGTCTGAGCAATATCTCTACAAAATTTTTTTTTTAAAAATCTAAAAAAGAAGGTAGGAGAGAAAAAGGGACCCAAGGGGGGAAACAGAGCACAGAAAAGAAATGTGGGGGCAAAGAGACAAGAGAGAGAAATCCAGTGAGAAGAAGGGAGAGGGCCAGAGAAGATTACAGGGGGAGAAGGCACAGACTTGAGGGCCCAGTACTCACATGCCCAAATGGGTCCAGGTGGTTGTTGGTGAGCTTGAGTTTCTGGAAAGAGACGAGCTGCCGCATCCAATGAGCCCCGGTGGCCGGTGAGTCTGGGTGCACATAGAGGCGGCCGGGCATGGCGGGCTCAGCCTTGCCGGTCACAGACCTAGATCAAACAGAGGTGTGACCAGAGACCCAGCTCCCGGCCCAGAGGTAGCGCACCGCACCGAGGCTCAGGCCAGTTCACCCACCAGGTGAGAAGGCTGAGTAGGAACTGGGCATCATCTGGAGACTCTTCAGTCCCCCTTAGGGTTCTGCAAATCCCGGGTGTCCCAGAGTGCCTGGCACCCGGGTGCAGGCAGGCCTCCCAGCCTGGCTCTTTCTTTATCTCAGTCCTTCCCAGTGCCAGGGGCTTCTGGCGCCCGCAAACAGCCGGCAGCTTCAGGAGGTCTGGATGTGCAGAAAGTCCTGAAATCTCCTTGAGGGCTTTCAAAGGGGGCTTCCTCTTCAGGCCTCTGCACTATGGGCAGCCATGGGAGTAATCTACCACCGAAATGGGCCTTTCTTCTCTTGCCTGTTTAACTCAAATACCACGGGCCGATTTCGCAATTTCATAAAAAGGCATGTTCAAAGCAGGTAACTCATAAAAAATAACTGTAAATGGTTTTATGCCCCCAGAAATACCTCCAGCACTTGGTAACAATACCCTTTTTAAAAAACCCACAACCCGCGGTTGCAGCAGTTGATATAGGCCCCTCATTTTCCTCTGAGCCTCGGTTTTCTCATCTATAAAACGGAGGCTAACGGCTGCTGTTTTTTTGTTTCAGGGCGATCAGCAGAAAGCAATGGAATAGGCACATCAGCGCCTCTAGCACACAGTAGAGGATCAAAACACGTTTACTGGTTCCATTTCGGGGTGCGGGTTCCACTTTCCTCCCTCCCCCGCTCCACCTGCCGCTCCAATTCCTACCATTTATTGTCCGCGAACTTGTATCTGTGGTCGTCGGCAGGAACAATGTCCATCAGGAGAATGTACTTCGTTTTGGGGTTAAGGCCAGTCACCTTGACTTTGTAACTGGGAAACATCCGCCTAGGAGAGAGGGACCGAGGGAGAGAAGGGGGCGGGAATTAATGCCAAACCTTTGAAGAGAGTGTCTGCACATTTTAACGGAAGAAGAAGCGGTTCCCTGAGACACGTGGAGGCGAAAACTGGTCCCGCTCCGCTCTCGCGGAGATCCATCCCGGGTTTCCCTCGAAGTCCCGAGCAGGAGAAAGGGGAGGGAGGAGAAAGCAGCGGGCGGCGACCGTAGGTATCTGGGAGGCAAATGGAGACCGGGAGGCCTGCGCTTCGAAGGAGCTGGTTTTGAAGGAGCCGGGAAGGGACCCCCCATCTCAACTCCTGCTGAATGCTCTCTTCAGAGCAGGGCATCTACTATCTGGGGGGAGAGGAGGCTTTTTCGATACAAAACAAAACCAGCGCCCTCTTCCTCCAGCCAGGCCCTTCCCGGTCCTCCGCGTCACGGGCACGCAGGGCGTGCGCCCTGAGACGCGCACGCGTGGGTGCGCACCCGCCTCGCGTCCTGGCTCTGGCCCCCTGCCCCCAGAGGTGGGAGGAAGCCGCGATTCCCGGTAGGAGTCGTTGGGTGACCTCTGACACGGGTCTCCAGCAGGGGTTCGCTCGCAAACGCCCCACGACTCCTCCAAAGCTCCGGCACTCTTCTTGGGAGAGTGTAAGCTCCTCGTCCCCCGGCAAAGAAATACCAAGCCCATCCGGATTTGGTTTCAGGAAGTGACCTGAACTACGATCTTGTCGTCAGAAAGCCGATGGCGCCGGACTGCACTGTCCCGGCTGCCTCTCTCCTGGCGCGCTCCGAATTCCCATCCACCTCGCCAGGAGCTGCCCCTGAAAACAAGGGTTTCCAAGGCTGGCCTGGCGCGACAAGTTGCTGGACTTTGGCTCACTCGGCGATGGCGGGAAGGGGTGAATGGAGGCCTCCTCTCCCCTCAAGCCACGGGGCCTCGCGGTGTTTATCTGCCTGAGCGAGCGCGCCCGGAGGCGGGGGCGCGGAAGACTTCTCAGGCCTTTTATAGCTAAATCCTCTCGGCTCAGGCTGGGGGGAAAGGGAGCTTCACCGCGTCTTTCCTTCCTGGGGGAACGGGAAGAGGATCGCAGTTCGTTGATATAAACTGAACGCGCCTCCTAGTTTGCTCCGGCCCTGGGCCGAGCAGGGAGCAGACATTGTTTAATTTTAAATAATAATAAATGTCACCGTTGTCAGTTTACTGAGGGCAGCTTCGGCTGGAGAATGCGGGGTGCGTCTGGAGAGGCAGCCCCACCCTCCCCCTTCACACACTCCGAGGCTTAGGCCTACAGGCCTCTGCTTCAGATGCTCTGGGCATCCTCCAGCTTTTGACACGGAGGACCAGCCCAGCAGGGTAGGGCCGTGGCAGGGATGTCCCCAGGCCTGGACACCGGCGTGCACACCGCCACACACTGAGATATAGAGCTGAACTCCCTCTTCCTCCCTCACAAGTCTAGTTGTTTCTAGCTACAACTCCGCGAGCTTTTAAGAGGAACTCCAGGGTGAGTGTCTTGGCAAAGCCGCCCGTGTTTATCGGTGTCTGTATATAGAGCCCGGCCGAACCCCGGTTCAGTTTCAAAGGCTTCGCCTCCTTTCTATAAACAATGAAAGAGGTAGCGAATACATTCAGCGATTCTCAGTTTGGTGATCGGGTGGGTCCCTGGACCCTGGAGTCTCTCCAAGGTCAGAGAGGATGGGCATGGGGATGGAGGCAGGGAATCAAGTCCAAGACCCAGGAAACCCAGAGACCCAAGAAGCCCCAGTCCTTCCCTGAGCCTGTTTTCCTGTCCTCTCTTCTCTCTTCACTAATCTGTCCAGATAGCATGGCCTCCCAGCTCTTTATTCTTTTTATATTCGAAGTGGGAGAAACACCCAGTTTCTGGAGTCGAATATTTGGAGTATTTCCCCCACCCTACAAGACCCAGGGAAGAATCTTCCTGTGCTTCTTTAACCAGAATCCAGTCAAATACAACATACCCTCTCTTTTTCTCTCTCCTCTGTTCTATTCTCTCTGTCCCCTTTCCTCCTGCCTCTCCCAAACCCACTTTCCTTCCTGTCTCCCCCACAATTCCCCTATGCCGCCTCTACCCCACTAACTGGCTCACCTTCCGGCCTTGGTGATGATCATCTCCGTGCCCACTTCGTGGAATTTCAGCCACAGTTCTCGTTCATGGAGAAACACCTTGATTCCCTCCATGCCCTGCAGGAAGGAGAGAGAAGTCACACCGACAAGCCCTGGCAGCCATAGGCATTACTTCCCAGAACTCCCCCTAAAACACAGACACTGCTCCTCCTTCCCCGGGAGCCTGTGGGCTCAGAGGGTGAAAAGGGCCCCCGCCCTCTGCAGAGTTATCCAGGCTCCGGGGCACCCAACAGCCTCAGCCCAGGAAGCCCTGTGTAGGCTCAGCTGGGAGGAGGTTTCCAACAGCCACCTGATCCCACAGTGCTAGGCTGTCTCCTTCTAACACCACCAACACAAGGCTACAGGGGAATCACCAACCATCAGAGTGCCCTAGGTCAGCGGGGAGGAGCGGGCTGAGAAAAAAACCAGAACAATTTCAATCCACTTTAGCTGAGATAGTTAAAAAACAAAAACAAAATCTCAATCTAGAAAAACCCACTCAGGAAATTCTTATGCAAACACCCAGATGCCCACATGCAAAACACACAGATGAGCAAATACTGTGTATGTGCCTGTTTTCAACTACGGCGGGTGCAAATACACACACACATGAATTTGTAAACTTAAAAATGTCTTTACGATCACACGTTCTGACAGACCAGTACAAAAATTAACTCTCAGTACCTATATTAACAAATTTCTCTGGCCCTCGCTACATCTAGCTCTGTTTACTTTGAGTTATTTCTATTATAAGGCATGGCCGAAGCCTCTTAACATTCCCGCTTTCAACTAAAAGTTATTTGACTAAACCCCGATGCCAAACAGAATTACACACAGTGTTTTCATTTTAAAATAATGTGTAAGTATCTAGGAAGTGGATTTGCTTTTCTTTGGAAGAAAAGAAATTCTGTAAGTTTCCCAAGCCCTACTCAGGCTCTCTGCTTTTATACTAACACACACATTTTCCTGAACCATGAAAGCAAAGGCTAGAGACTGTGACAAGGCCAGGAAGGAATGGAAGCCCCAAGGAAGGGAGTAGGTATCTTTTCTGGTCAAGTCACCCTGCTTGGCGCCATGTGACACCCTATCTGAAAACCATCGGGGTCTACAAGGGCCGCCTCCAGCGCCCAGTGCGCCGGGACTCAGGGCACAGAGCACACAGTGACTCCGGCCTTGCTGGTAGCTTGGCGAGCCCGCGGCCCCCCGGCGCCCTCCCGGCACTGCCCTGCACGCTCCCAGCGGCGGGCGAGGGCGCGCCAGCCCGCCAGCCCCGACCGCAAGACAAATAATGGGGCGCGCGGGGCCAGGCGGCGGCGCGGCGGAGGCAGGCGGAGGCGAAGGCTGCGAAAGATCTGAAGAGGGGTCAAGCCATCGCTCATGCGGGCCTGAGACGGCCGCTGACCCGGCCCTTATTAAGAAGCTCGGGGCCGATGTTACGCCTAGCGCGGCAGGAAAGAAATTATCCGGGCCATTGTTAGCTGACCCCAAATAGTCGGATAATTGAGGTTTCTCCAACAATTTAAATTTTTAAAATCCTCCGGCCATAAAGATAATTGTCATAATAAAGTGGAAGGGAATATACGGGTATTTGAAGAGAGGGCAGAGAAGGGTGGAATTGAATGGAAATAAAAAGGAAATAGGATAATGATGTGGAGTGGGCTTTTTTTTCCCCCCCGGCCCCTGCGGGAGGGGCTGAGCAGAAAAGCCTGGTGTTGGTTTCTGCGAAGGGCCCTGGGGTGCCGGGTCTTCTTACCTGCTGGGTGAAAGCGGCCTGTGGGGATGACGGAGACTTGCTGGAGGCCCCTAGCACGCTCTCTGGTTTGGAGTCACAGGGCAGGTCTTTTGCATCAGGCTCCAGAGGCGTGTGCGCCAGGCCAAAGCCCTCCTCTGCGTCGGCCATGGTGTGCCTGGGGCCCTGTGCCCGCACTAGATTCTGCTCTGAGGACAAGAAGAAGGGAGAGGGAGAGGGAGAGGAAAAGAGGGGGAGAGAGAGTTGGAGAACCTAGTGACAGGAGGGCACAATTTGACACTTGGTTTCCAGCTCCCAGCACCTCCGTTCCTGGTTGAAGGAGGCCGTGGAAGGCCCTATTATTATTGTCCTTACTATTACTTTACGACCACGCACAACCTTTCCCGAAAGGCCTGCATAAGCTGGAGGAGGGGAGGCCCGCATCTCCCCTGCGCAGGATCTCCGATAAGCAAGCTGCCCGTCAAATTTGTCTGGACTTCTGGAAGAGCCAATAAAGATAAGGCGTAGGTATTTTTGGAAGCCATTGGGTAGGAACCAAAAACAAAACAAAACAAAAAACCTAGCGTCCTTTGGAGAATTTCTTTCTTCGCCAAATTACAGGAGGCCCTCAGAGCTCTTTTTATTAATCCTCACAAGGGGAGTAGTTTTCTGCAGCAGGCAAAACGCCTGAAAGAACACGCCTCTTGTAAAACCAAGAACCCAGGAGGGGAAGGATGTGCAGATTGACAGATTAGGTTCAAAAGAGAATTCGTGGACGTCTTTTATCGGTTACAGGCCTTAAAATTAAAAGTCCTTTAAAATTAAAAGTCCTTTTCTTTCCCCTCGAGCTTAAGGAAGATTCGTTAAAAATAATAAAATAGTAGCCAAAACAGAAGACCGGGCGAAGAAAGTGGCCGCGCAGGAGTTGGGAGCGAAGGGCGCGACTGGGTGACTTCCACCAGCGCTCTGCCGCTGGCCCGGGGTGGCGGGCATTTTGTCAAGCGAGCGACCGGGCCGAGGGGAGCTCCCCGAGCTTCAGCCAGGCCTGACTGGCCGAAGAGCAGGCCCAGGCTCAAGGTTGGAGAGGATAAAATCAGCCTCAGATAAATCCCAGGCCAGAGGCATTGAACCGCTGCCCGGGTCCCGGCAAGGCGTAGAACGGCCCGGGTGTACCGGCGCGTGGGGTTGGAACACGCAGAAAAACAGCCGCACAACAACAGTTCAGGCCCGATGAGCCGGTCTCCTGCTCCGATCTCCTTCCATCCTCCTCTACATTTCCCGGGAGGGATCATCACTCCCCTCTCCCCCTAAAATACGGGGAAGCCATTGGGAAGGGAGCGCAAGCCATGGCCCCCAAATCTGCTTCAGCAGAAGGCTGGGTCCCAGCCTGGTCTGTAAGGGCCGGCGCTCTGGATGCGGCCAAGGACAGGGACAGCTTCGGAGGCCTGCCTCGCGCAAGCAGCCTCCTTCACCTCGCCCTTGGGGTTTCGGGGAGGCGGTGACGGGAACCCCGCGGTCCACTCACAACAAAAGAAAGCAGCGCCGGCGCCCCCACACGCGCTCCCGTATTCCCTGCCGGCCCTGGTCGGAATCCCACCCCGCGCCCTCGCCAGGGCTCCGGGAGCTCCGGTCTGGCGGAGGCGAACGAGATGCGGTTTGACAGAACCAGGCCGTGCTTGCTGTGACCCTCCACGCCGCTCCCGCAGCCGCGGCCGCCTCCCGTGCTCCACTCGCCAGGGAGCTCCGGGCCGCGCGAAGCCTCCGCCGGCGGGTCTCCGCCAGCCGGTCCCGCAGGACGCGGGGCGAGGCTGGAGTCCGCCATTCGCGCCGCCCCGAGCCGACTCGGCCGGCCGGAGAGCTCCCTCCCGAGCCTCCCGGGCCATCTGCGGGGACGGTTACCTCGCTCGGCGAAGCCGGTGCATTCACCGCATCCCCTCTTTCTCCTAGCAGGGAAGCCGGCGGCGAGGCGGGGGTGCAGGCATGATGGCTCCGGGGCTCACGCGGGGTACGGCCGGCCCGGGCGCGCGGCTACCGCCGCCGACAACGGCGCGCCCACCGCTGCAGCCTCGGCGGCGACTGCCCACCTCCAACACACACCTCCTCCGCGCTGCGCTTGCTCTCCCCAGACACGTCCAAGTCGGGGCACGCCAGGGGGGCTCCAGAAAACACAAAGCGGCAGCCTCCGGGAGCACCCGAGGGCATATAGTCTCAGCGCCCCGCTTGTTCCGCGCACCCCGGGGGGGGGGGGGGGGTTGGGGGGTAGTAAGAAGCCGTGGCCATGGTTTCAGGCCCCACTCGGCATTCGGGGGTAAAGTTCCTGAATTCGGGGTAAGTCAGT
>CAUYQG010263540.1:0-73640 GCA_963574415.1 Tarsius wallacei
TTTTTTGAGTTGGAGTGTCACTCTGTTGCCCAGGCTAGAGGGCAGTAGCACGCTCCTGGCTACTGCAGCATCAACCTTCTGGGCTCAGGTGATCCTTCTACCTCAGTCTTCCAAGTAGCCAGAACTACAGGTGCGTGTTACCATGCCTGGATAATTTTTTTGATTTATTGTAGAGACGAGGTCTCGCCAAGTTGCCCGGGTGGGTCTCGAACCCCCAGGCTCAGGCAATCCACTTGCCTCGGCCTCCCAAAGTGCTGGGATGACAGGCTGAGACACTGAGCCCGGCCATGAAAGCTTTTAACCCAATAAAATAAATAAGAAGGGAACCCCAATCATTGACTCCCCAGGCTGCCACAGTGCTAAGGCAATCGCTGCCGTGTCACAACTGTCAAGTAAGAGAAATTCAACGGGAAGACAGCCGAGGCTGCAGAACCCACAGGCAAACGCTGTGCACAGGATGAAGACCCCATCCCCAGGGGTCTTTAAGAGGTGGGCATTTGAGATGGGCACACTTACAAGCCGAGCAGGAGACACACTGCTTTCCACCCACAGGAGGGCCTTGCAGTGATGATGCCAGGATGAATGTCCCTTGCTTTCCTCTTCCTTTGCTGAATGGAAGCCCGGCTCTCCTCAGGACAGAGGCTAAGAACCCAGAGGCCCCGTCAGCATGTTGCCAACTCCTTAGCTCATTCTCACAGTTGGAATTCCTCATGAGTGTGAGGCTCAGGTGAGGCACAGGTCTGCCAAGCAGCAACACAGCCTGTGAGGAAGCCGCCGCGGGGAAGGCGTGTGTGAGGCTTTGTGCCATTCCTGGGCCTTCCGGGGCTACTTGTTCTGCATTCTCACGGTGACCCCATTCAGACTGGACTCTAACTCCTGCGGGTGCCACCATCACGACACCTCTTCTGCATCAACACCATGCACATGTGGAGCCTGGCGTGCTGGTCTGCAGCTTCCGAACAAGAGGTGGGGTGATCGGCGCACTGGGTGGCCGAACTGGACACATGTCGTGGAATCAAAATTGCCCCTTTATCCTTGGCTGTTTTGGAGAACTGGCCAGGCCAGGCGCATGTTCATTTGCTCAAAAGTAACTTATGAGTCATGTCCCCCTTTTGTACATAAGCACGGACGCTGTTGATCCTTAGCGACTTCACGGATGTGCAACATGGTTGAGGGAAAAGGACACTGAGGTAGAGGGCAGGAGCCAGCTCCTACTGCTAAACCTGCAGAGCCCTGGCTAGCCTCTTGCGGTGGGACCACACCACCTGTTTATCTATGTGGCACCGCTCCCTGTTCCCGGGAAATGCCCCACCTCACTCCCTCCACGCCCTAGTTACAGTCTATCGGTCCAGAGGTAGCACATGACCCAGGGTGAGCCAACGAATTCCTTCCCCGGAACTTTGGATGTGTGCCTGCCACAGCAGGAGACATGAAGCTGTAAGAGGCAAAGCCATAGAATGGTCCAGGGCCACAGTTTCTGCAATGCAAAGAGAGCTTAGCGTGCTGCGAAAACAAACAAACAGAAAGCAATAACGGCAGTACGCAGGGGGAGAGGTGAGACGCAGAAAGCCTGTCTCTGCCTCTGGATCTTCTTCCAGACCCACAGCACTCCCACCACTGAGTTTCATAAGATGGCCTGGATTTCTTTTGATAATTCCCCTTTCTGCCTGAGTGGGTTTAGTTTTAACCCTTACAACCAAAACACCCTACACAGTAGTCACATTCTCTAGGCCCAGGCTTTTACATCCGTGAAACGTCTCCTCATGAGTCACAAGGAGGAGGAGAAAGAGAAGGAAGAAGGTGAGCACTACATCTCCTCTTTCTGAACCACGGCAGCTCTGGTTACATATCGCTTCAAATAAGACACTGCTGGATGGAGAGGTGGCACTGGTGGCAGTGGGAACCTGCCTGGGGAAGGGGGGCACACCTCATCAACAAGGGTGCCTGCGTAATGAATATTGGTATACCTAACCTCGAGTTGTACCCCACATCTTTAAAATAAAAAATTTAAAAGTTAAAAAAAAAAGAGATACAGCTGGAAGGCATGTGCTGTTCAAACTTGGTTGAAAGCCACTGAACAAGACTCGTACCTGACCTGGTTTGGGGGTCCCTGGACCCTCCAGTCCTCCTGTTGGTTTCTCAGGAGGGGGCTCACTTATTAGCACCATGATTTGCTATTTCTCTCTGAAAAGACTCACAGCAACACAAGGCTAGAGCTGAAGGGAACCTGGAGGGAGAATTACCCAAGTTCCTTAAGTGAGGAAAGGGAAACAGAGGTGAGATGATGAGGCCAGGGTTCACTGCCAGTCAAAAAACAAAAAACAAAAAATTCTTAAGGTTAATATTCTCAGTTTAATAGGCAATTATTCCACTAATATAGAGCTCTTCCAATTTTGAAAGTGATTTCAGTGTGCTCTTGTGTCTTCCTTGGTAAGACACGGTAAAGAAGAAAATGAATGATATCTGGGCTTAGATTTTCCTGGTTGTAGATGGAGTTCCAGTGTGGTTATAGCTGCATCATGAATGAGTCAGGATCAAAAGAGTTAATGTGTCAATAAAGTGACGCACTTTAGTTCATTGAGCTACATGACAATGTGATTGCAACAAAACTCTATTAATAGAGTTGCAAACTTAAATACTCATTCAGCCTTAGCCAGTGGTATAATTGGAAGTCCAACCCAATCAATCTGACTTCAAAGCCAGTGCCATAATATTCTCTAAAACCAGATCACCTCTAATGTTTTATCAACAGAAGCCCCCGTATCCTTTCTTCATGGAGTGTTAGTCATTTAAAGCATGCTGAAGATTTTTTTGTTCCCAGACATATACCGGCATCCTTCAGAAGCCTGAAGTTCTGAGAACAGAGTCTCTGCCATACTGGGATGAGAGGGCCTTCTTCTGTGGGCAGTCACCTCCACAGCCTGTAGGGTAAGAGCAGCTATACAAACCAGAGAAATCTGTGTCCCCAGACCGCACCCCACTCCCTGCAGAGTGGCATAGCAAAGGGAAAGAGAGGTCAGTGCAGAACTCCCCAGAACAGGAGCCCTCCTCTGGCCACCTCCCTGCCAGGCATTCAGCAAACAGGCATTCAGCAAACAGGCGTTTCTACCGATCACATTCTAAGCTGGTGAAAGGACGCTTCCCTCACGGAAGCTTTCCCAAAGCCAGTATCCCCACCTCAGAAACTTCATAGGAAGTTTGCCTTGCTTCTATTCCCTCTTCATTATTGTAGGAAAAAAACGCCTGCCTTGGCTAGAAAAGGGATCCTGATGGTCTTAAACTAACCACAAACCTTGCCTTAATCACAAAGGCAAATGGGTGGTAGAACGCAGCTGCCATTCCCAGCACAGAAAGTCACAGTGGGTACTCTGGTGTGGAATTTCTGGAGGGTGGCTGTGGCCTGCTGCTCAAAAGGGATATTTTAGGACCACTCGGGAGCTAACTTATCTCGTATGTTTTCAGGAAATCTGCATTATTCCGAGTCAAAATGCCTAGAAGCTGAGATGAACACAGTCTGATGTTTCTCTGCACCCTTCTGATGCCAATAATGAGAACATATATATATATATATATATACATGTGAATTGGAGGCTCCTGTACAAACATCAGAAAATCTTTTTTGGTAGGATATCAGAGCAGCTTAGTGTCAGAAAGCACCCTGAGATAGCATCTGCATATTCTAACATTCTGCTGGACCACTCTTATCCACTGTTGAAGGTGACAGGGATCAAGAGGGGAGAAAATCTCTGCTTTTATTTGGGGACATTTCTGTTGGTGAACCTAATGATTCCCAAACACTGTTCACATTTTCCAGCCTCTTGGTGTAGAACCTAAAGGGACGTTTATTCATTATTTCCCCTTCCATACTGATCCCCTAAGATCTCTTCCCCATTCCCATCAAAGAGTTCAAAGAAAGTTTCACTGGAAGCCATCGAAAAGACATCACTCGCCAGCTTCTGAGAGATTCCTCACTTGGCTAATGCATTTACTGTCTAGAAGATGATCGAGTTCCTTGCAATAATTTCATGGCAATTAGTCTTGTGCTTAAGTGATAATCCTATAATTAGAAGCAATTAAAGCCCTGCACAAGAATGGCCTGCTCAGTCAATGTCAACGTCTCTGTATGCTAATGGGGTAATCTGGAAAGAGTCCCCAGAAGTAATCTGCTTCTCCTCTTCAGAGATGCAGGCATTCAACGCCGATTCTTAAGAACACTTCTTCCTGGCAGGAGACACTGAAGCTCGAGGAGATGGATGATTGACACTCCTATAAGGAATCCAGAGTGCTTCACAACAGAGATAAACACCGCCTGAGGGAAATGACACTGGCAACCCTTGGCCCCTCGCCGCAACCTCGCTGCCTCCCACACACATCTGGTGACTAAGCACCCAGTGTGCAAAGCTATGCTCGGACTGTTGCAAAGAGAACAAACATGAATAATGATCTGTAGGCGGGCATCCTGCCAGTCAGCACACACTTGACATTAAGCTGTGCCACAGATAAGTCAGGATGAACAGGCAGGAGGTACGTCGTGATGTGTCTCTTTGGGAGCACGCAACCTGCTTCTCAGCTGATATTCCAGCAGAAAGCTAGAACAGGCAGACACTGTCTTATGGTCCTTCCTAACGCTACAGAACATTGGCTGATATTTTTTAGCTGATGCTTCTCTCAGGGATCCTAGAAGTCATGTGGCTTCACACATTAGACTCAAACAGGGTCATTTTAACTTGACCCAGATGCAGGGCTAAAACGAGAAGGGTCACTTGGATCTGGAGCACATCATTAACCCGAGTCGATTTTTACGCTGTGCTCACCGTAAATGTCCATCATCATCATCATCATCTGCTCAACAAACTTACATGAGGCACAAATCGGAGGCACTGGGCTGGGTACGGGAGATCATCTCTGACCTCAAAGGGCTCACGATATGGTAGAAGGAGACCACAGCATACATAAACATGTAAGCAAAACCACGTGATCTATGCCACACCGGGCACGGAGAGAAAGTGGTCTGCTTTAGGCAGGACATACAATGCTAGGAGAGGCTTCCTGAAGGCAGCTAGAGACTAGTGTGGAAAAGACATCCTGAGGGAGGAGGGGAAACTGCATAAGCAAAGGCGAGGAGGGGGAAACACTGTGTCGCCTGCCACGCTGGGGAAGCTGCACGTGGCTCGAAGCACCCAGTGTAAAGGGGCTGGGGGTCAAAGAGCTAGGACAGGGAGGCAGGCAAGGTACTGCTGCGGAGAGACCATGCCCACCAAGACACTGGCCTTAGCAAGGTCAAGCAAGTGAGACAGAGGAGATGACTCCCTTGAAAACGTGCGTCGTGGCCGGGCGCAGAGGCTCACACCTGTAATCCCAGCACTTTGGGAGGCCAAGGTGAGAGGACTGCCTGAGCTCAGGGGTTCAAGACCAGCCTGGGCAACTTGGTGAGACCTTGTGTCTCTGATAAATCAAAAAATAAGCCAGGCGTGGTAGCTCACGCCTGTAGTTCCAGCTACTTGGAAGGCTGAGGTGGAAGGATCACCCGAGACTAGCAGGTCGAGGCTGCGGTGGCCGTGAGTGTGCCCCTGCACTCTAGCCTGGGTGACAGAGTGATAAGAAAAGAAAAGAAAAGAAAAGAAAAGAAAAGAAAAGAAAAGAAAAGAAAAGGTGCATTGTGCTCCAGAGCAAAGGCATTTGAAGGGGGCAGCACTCACACACTCTCTGGTGCAAGCATACACTGGGGTGGTAATGTTTCAGCTTAGAGGCAGATTCCTGTTCCCTGTGTGAAGGATGTGTCTGGATGTTAAGCACCAGTGAGCTCAAGGCAGGTGGTGACTAGAGGTGATCTCCCCACAGACTAAGAACAGGAAAGCGGGATGAACCTCCAGTGGGGAAGAACCTGGGCCAGTAAGAAAAAGCCAGCCACAGTGTGTCGTGTGTCGAAGGAGGGCCAGTCTGGCTGCAGCCCTGACTCGTGCCATCAAAACACATCCCCAAAACATGCTTGTTTCTATCCTTCTGCCCCTTTTAATTCTTCACTTTCCGAATGGGACGACATCAGCCAGAGTCCCTGCTGCCACGATTTCCAGCCATTATCTAAGCCCTGGAGGATGGAGGCTCTGGGGACATGATGACAGAGCTCATCCACAGTGGTGCCAACTGCAGAGCCATCCAGAGAAGCCTCGACCATCAACTGCAGGCCTGAACCATGAAACCGCAAACACTATAAGCAACAGTATGGTCTGTTTCTGTCCTGAGGGAAACTGCCATGAGCTAGCACGTGATCTTCCCACAGCCAGAGCCAAAAGTCAGCTGTGTGAGGGAGACCTGTGCAGGCCACCAGAGTTCTCAGTTTCCTCAGTTACAAAGTGATGGTGGCGATGACAGCATCTTTCTCAAAAGGTTGTTGTGATGAAACAATACATAGGACAGCATCCAGTCAGGAGCTGGCATGGGGAAGGTGCTTGATCAGTGTTAGTTGTCTACACACCTACAGGATCCATGTACTCAGTAAACACCAGCAGCGTCTCTGGCTTGCCCTTGATGCCCCATTTTGCTGTACAGGCTTCTGTGCTCTGACTGGTGGGCGACCCGTTAGCATCTCCACTTGCAAAAGGCCCAGCCCAGAATGACTGCCAGACGACAAGGGGCCACTGGTCAGATGCCACTACTTCCCAAGCTCAGTGGAACCACCAGTGTTCTCCACGGACATGAGGTAGACACTGAACACCCATTCTTACTTCCCCACCTACAGAGAGAGAATCCCCGCTTGCTAAGTCTCTTCCCACGAAAAATAACACAACTACCCCTCCAGCTGCAGAATCAACTGATGTGAAGGGACTCACGAAACTGCCACAAGCAAAGCTGTCTGGATAAAGTGTACTTCGTCATAAATAGCAGTTACCCCTAATCTATAAGGACTTTTCTAAAGAGACAGAAGCTTGCTTGAAATAGAAGCTTACACAGCTCAACACCAAGCTGCTGTCTTTGAGGAGGCACAGGAACCCCTTGGGTGGAGAAGGCGGGACCCAAAAGGAGGGCACATGCAGGATGCAAACACCCCCCTCAGCCATTTTACCATTCCTTGATGTGCAATCATGTTGTAAGCAACAGCTACACCAATACTGTGCTCACAACTACTTCTTATACATATGTACACATACCTGTATATGACTTCTGTTCAGGTGGTTTTTCCCAACTGCAGAGCCATCCCAGAGAAGCCTAGGCTTTTCTGCTGGGGTTCTTTGGGAAATGGGTGTCACACACAAGCCCCCATGGGGCACAGACCACTTGTGGCTCCTGATGTGGGCAGTGCTTGCCCGTCCACGTGAGTGTGTAGGTTCCCAAGACCTGCTTCTGGCAGTCTGACAAATGGCAAGTGCCAGGCAGCTAGCCCCAGGTGGCTCTGAGGAAACGGTCAGGGACTCACTGTTCAACTGTGGCCAGAGGCCAGGTGAGGGCCCTCCATGAGCCAGACTTGAGGGCCCAGCCTCAGTGTGCAACCACAGAGCAACACTCAGGCTTGGGACAGAATAAACCTGTCTCCTTTGGTGCTCTGTCCACTAAGAGGAAGGGCACCAGTGGCCACAGATGGAGGCATGTGAGGGTCACCTGATGGGAAGACCCAGACAGGGAGCTGAACTGATGGTTGCTTCCCTGGGACTTCCTTCCACCCAGGAAGTGACCTCTACAGAGCACGTTTAAGTACTGGATCGGCCGGACGTATACATCATGGCTCAACATTTTGGTTGTTCATGATTGGTTTGAAGAATTTCCCACCAACTGTGCAGTTGAAAGAACAGCACAATGGACTTGTATATCTGCTTCACCTCCCGCCACGAGTCATCAGCATCCTACCACAGCGGCTTTCCCCTGCACACACTGTATCCCATCTCCTTCCTCCACCCCCACAATATTTCCAGCTTTTTGTTTTGGTTTTCACTTGTGCCGAGCCATTTGGAAATAGGCTGCAGACACCAGGAAAGATGGCCCCTAAAATGCCCCAGCATTGCCCTCCATAACCACATGACCATTATCACCCAGAAATTTCACATTGGTACAGCAACGTTATCTCAAATACAGTCCAGAGTCCAATCCTCTACTGTCCCTCAAATTTTTTTTATAGCTTTTTTTGGATTCAGGATCCAACCAAGTGTTACAGCTTGCATTTAGTTGCCACATCTCTTTACTCTTCTTTAATCAGGAATAGTCCTGGGAATGTTTTGCTGGGCATTTTTAAAAGTCCAGGCCAGTTAGCTATGAAGAATGTCTCAGCATCTGGATTTGTCTGGCATGTGTTGCATGATGAGATTCAGGTTACAAGACATTGTATACCTTTTTTTTTTTCTAATACATATTTTTTATTTTAAAACTGTGGGGTACAGTTAAGTGTTAGGTATACAAATATGCATTGTGCAGTACCCTTGTTGATGAGGTGTGCCCCTCTGTCCCCAGACAGATAAGAATACGTGATTTAAAAGCATTGAGCTTTAGCAACATTTACTCACTGGTATGGTAAATCCTAAAGACTTGTTCTGAGACCAAATTTCCCTTTTATTTGAAGAGAACCACTTAATTTAGTCATTATCTATTCACATTAAGACATATTACCTTATGACCACAAATGCAAGTTACTGTTGTTAATTTCTTCTTAAATTAGATAGTCTGAGAAAGAAGCTAACTTAATATAAAGGTATAAATTTGGACTTGGGCCAAAAGTTATTTTGAAGAGTGCTTTATGTATTAATGCATTAAAGTTACATTATACATTTAATACATTAATGTGTTAAAGCTGCTAGATAGATATAGTCCATGCAGCTTGTACATCCATTTTTTTTTTTTTTTTTTTGCTGTAATTGCAAACCAACATTTTTGTTTGTTTTTTGAGTTGGCGTCTCACTCTGTCGTCCAGGCTGGAGTACAATGGCACACTCATGGCCACCCCAGTGTCAACCTGCTGGGCTCTGGCAATCCTTCTGCCTCAGCCTTCCAAACAGCCAGAGCTACAGGTGCACGCTACCACTCCTGGCTAACTTTTTTATTTATTGTAGAGATGAGGTCTCACCAAGTTGCCCGGTCTGGTCTTGAACCCGCAGGCTCAGGCATTCCACTCGCCTCCCAAAGTGCTGGGATTACAGGCTGAGCCACCGAGCCCGGACTAGAAGTATTTTAAATGAACAACTATATTAATTTGAGGATACAAACAAATAGCTCTTTAAAAAAAATGATTTGATGATTTCTAATTAGCTGTGACATGGATTTTAAGTAGAAATGAGTCATTTCAAAAAAGTCAGCATTTGGTTATCATCTACTTGTGAATTTGTTGGGTTCCATAGAAGTTTCACATTGCAATGAGAGTTTGAGAGGAAACTTACTATTTTCTAGTATCATGTTTCTTACAAATGACTGAAATATGCTTAACCAACCTCCTCCCTACATAAAGTTCACCTTTGAACTAAGACCAAACTGAAAACAAGGAACGCCTTGAAGTATTTCGGGATGTTCTGAAAGCAAGGGCTTATAGGAGAGAGAGTTCATTGATTTTTTTCTTTTAGCACTTCTAGCACTTTAGTACTCCCTAAAGATAAATGCCCATGACTTATAAGCCTTATTCTTTTATTACTTAGGATCTTTTTACATCACTAAAATATTAATCAATAAAAACTTTAAAAACTTGCAGAGAATTTAAAATGTGTAGCTTGTTTAGTCTCTGATATAAACATTCTGTATACTGTTTGTCCAGTGTGTGTCAGCCTTGTGGAAACATGAAAGGAATTTGAGTCACAGATTTCAGTCCACATCATTTATTTTTCACTTACATTCTTTATACAGTGTGGCTTGATGGTGCAGCAGTCACCCTCACAAAGTAATAAGTGTCTGCCAGATCTGGCAAGCACTGAACTGCCACTGAGGCATTTTACCCAGCTCGGATGCTATTTATTGAGATTACCCTCAGGACCACACATTACCTCTCATATACAGATTTTTCTTTTTTTCAAGTCCAGCTGATTCACATGCCAGATTTGGCTCCATTCAGAAAACAGGCTTCTGGATCAGCTGGTCACCAGAGCCCAGTCTCCACTCGGTGTTCCACTTGGAAATGCCTCTGACCCAGTCTTTGGTTTCTTAAAGTGGCCAAAAACTAGCATCTGGCCCTAATTTAGACTCAGTTATGGGCTCCCCACTCACAGCAAATACATCTCCTATTCTCTTTCCTCTCTTTCTTCTGGGGTGTGGCGGAGAAGGTATCTGCTATAAATGCTCCTGTTTTTCTGCCTCTGACTCTCTCGCTCTAGAAACAGTCTTCTTTCTCCTTGCACAAGCCTAGTTGACATTTCTGGTTAGCATGTTTGTCTTTGTAAGCTGTTTTTTATGACTTCTGTGTTTGACACCTATTCAAAAAGTTAGGGGGAACCTACTATGTACCAGGCACGTGGTGTGTGTTCTGGAAGTGGGGAGGGTAGGCAGAGCGTGAAGGTGGTGGGGTAACTCATGAAGTTAAGACCTGGGTGCACCTTCCAGGTGGGAGGTCTTACAGAGTCTCAACAGAACTACATCCATTTATCTTTTTAAAATTAAGTATTGCCCAATGAGGGCCCTTTCTTCCCAGTCTTTTGGATTAAAATAAATTTCTAAAATTCTAGCATTTTAAGTGCTTATTAGATGCTGTGGGGGCATTACATCCTGGTAGAAAAATGTAGTCCCTGTATCACATTGCTACTGTCTCGGCATCTTCTGCCTAGGAAAACTCGGAAAATTTTTAAAAATACACCTCCCAAATCATACACCAATAAAGTTGATTTTAAGACAAATGAAAAAAGTTCCTAAAATAATCCTTTCATGATTGTGAGCTGAAGATGCTATTGGTTCTAAAGCATCCCCACAGAGGCTCATGGACTGGACAGACCCAGGGGAGCAGCCACATGCACTCAGCCCACTGCCTGCTTTTGCCAGTCATCATGACTCCTGCCTAGCAGCACACCCTGCTACGCCCATAGGCAGTGTCTAGCAATGAGTGCTTTCAGTTTTGCCTGGCAGAATTCAATGTGGAACAACATGATTTTATTGTTGGATCCAGGGTGAAAATTATAACATCACTTGAAACAGTGCATCTGACTTGGAATTGACTTAGAGTGGTCAGAATGATGGATCTGAGATATACTTGAAGGGATAATTGTACACAACCAGTTTAAAAGCTGGTAAATATTTAAGGGTCAGAGGGTTAAATGTCAAAGCCACAGTGCTTGGGCTCAGCTCCATAAAGTATCAAGAATGACTGCTAATTAAATCCAGGGTATATTTTACCAAAGGGAAATAATTTTGACAGCTAACAACCAATACTGGATTACCACCTTACAGAGGTTAGGGATCATGCTAGTAATTGTAGGTGGTTTACAGTTTTTAACCCAGTACTAATCGGGAGGATGATTGCTTACAGTTACAGATTACCACACTAAGCAAAGTTAAGTTTTGTGAGCCAAAAATAAGTATTACCAAAAGGCTTATATATTTGGGTCTCCTGACTTACTTTTTTTGTTTAAAAATAAATGCCCTCTGGCTGTTGCAGAGCAAATCACTAAAACAAATGTTGTCAAAAGGTATGCTCACTTTTTTCTTTAACTCAAAATTTTCTCTGTGATTATTAATTACCAACTAGGGTTATAGTCAAATATGAAGTTAGATGAATTGGATTTCCAAAGCAGTACAGCACATTGAAGGCAGAAAAATGTCATGCGCTTGTTGTTACACTTAGGTAACATGATATTTTACTCATGTTCAGCGTTCTTAGATGGGCTGTAATTTGGACACTACTTTGGATGCTTCCCCTTAGGGAAAAAGCTGTTTACCTTAAGATGAGAGATACCTCATGAACACTAAGCAAACAGAGTAATTGTAATATTTTAATAGCTATGTTTACATGCAGATCTTGAGATTATTTCTGCATTAGGTGATTTATAGGGCTATATTAAGTAAATCATACTTGGAATGCTGTTGCAAAGAATGAGTCACAAAATACTGCCATCTCCCCTTTCTCCTTTCAAAAGAGAGCTCCAAAGGAAAGGGACACTCTTCATGCCAATGATAATGCTAATCAAGAAATCATGCTACTTAAGCTAGCATTTCAACTGTTTTTTATATTTTATTTATATTGCTAAGTCTGTTTAAAGTAAAATTGTGTAACTCAAAATTTCACAGAGATAAATTTATGTGGAAAAAAAAGTCGCACAAAGTCATTACAGAAAACTTCGTCATCCCTAATACTCCAGCTTCTGCAGGCTGAACTAATTACTGCGTAATCTTTACTTGAGGTATTGATTAAATCAATTAAGTTGTTAAGAGTAATTTCAATAATGCTAGTGTTTGAGAGAACTGCATAGCAAACATGATTCGCCTTAATTAGACTTTTAAATTCAGAGCCCTATCTAAGTCTGGAGCCAAGAACTCTATTTTGAATCTCTTCTGCATTCACTTAGATGTAAAGGGAATTTTTTTTTTTTTTTATATGTCTGGCTCTTAGTAATTAGTTTGCAAATTTGTAATGTGAGATGTTGTAGGAGCTGAGTTGGGGAAAGAGAGCAAAGCCTCCTCCCTTTTCCTTTTATTAACTTTTCCTGTATCTGGAGACTTCTTGCAAGGATGGAACATTCCTTTAAGTTCAGTTTGTGGGAGGTTTGCACCAATAGCATAAAATGCCTCCAGACAGGTACCTGTCACTGACCTTCATGTACATTTTACCCTTAAAAAAATAACAGTGCTTTTCTTTGTCATGCCTTTCAGAGCGCTTGGTCAGCAACAGAGCCTGTGGGCGGCCTGAGCCGAGTCCCCACAGTCCTCCTGTCTGTTCTCTGTGAGACCTGTGTCTCCTTCCTTTCTGAGCTATAGATGCTGAGCTGGAGATCCTGTCCAGACAGACCTGTGGGAAAGCACACACAGCCCCCGCCATTTATTCTCCATCATCCCCACTCACTGGGGAAGGAACTCCCTGCAGAAAGACTTCATTAGCCAGCAAGAATATTGTGCCTTTGCTTTAACTCTTTGGCACCTAAGGCAGTCAGTCCATCTAGTGCAATATTCACAAGTACGATGTTGAGTTCCTGAGAAAGTCATCATTGCTTGGCTGCAACAGAGAATTTTCCCAGTAATTTTCTTTAACAGACAAGGATTTACCGTAATGTGTTCTTGTCCATAGAAAATTCAAGTGTCAGCATGGGGTCTAACACACTGATCAGTACTTTGAGTAACTCCATTAAGTATCGAGTATGCAAAAGACAGTTTAGGATGCTAAAAGGTCACATTATATCAGAATCTAAATCTTGAATAAAATGTAATTTGTTTAGGGTTTTCTATTCTGCAAAGACTGCATTTGTCTGATTTTATTGTAACTTACTATATGTTATGAAGAAATGGCTATGTCCCCTCCATTGGAAGAGAACTCTTTCTCTCTAGCCACCCACCCCTTACCCTTTCGCAAATGCAGAAAAATCACACGATAATGTCATATTATTATAGTAAACATTTAACAATCTTTACTTTCCCAGGTTTGTCTTATCATCTGAACATGTGGTGAACCCAAATGGTTGTTTTTTTCCCTAAGGTACAATATTTCTACATTTTTTCAATACAATTCAAATTTTATTTTTAAAGTCTTATACTGTCACATTTGAACATTCTGAAAATTAAACCTTGTATGAATGCAAGAGTTAGCGGAAATTGAACAAATGAAATTTAAAGACTTCCATTTCCTGTATATGAATTTTTAGCCTTTTCCTAAACTTTCTCTATTGTAAACTTAAAACAAAGTCTTATCGGCAAGTAACATAGAGTAGCAGCTGGATATCATTAAATCCCTCTGTCTGAGTTATTCTTCTTCATTACCTTTTTCTTGACAGCTCTTGCTCTGCACAGAAAATGTAACTTTGTGATAGAGATTTATGTAATTCAGGTGTCCTCTATCCTGAATGAGGAGAGTTTGGCTACAGAAGAATGAAGAGTTTGCAAGAGTCCATAGAATTTTTGAAGATGAAAAGGGAGAAATTCAGTTAAGAAATACATTTTAATGTAACCAGTTTATCACTTTTCCCCCAATCTCCCTTTTATAAGCGATTTTCATAAGAATATTTTTCTGCAAACTGAAATAGCTAGGTTTTATTCTACTAATGAAACAACATTAGTTGTTTTATCATAAAATATGCAGCAGTGCTCTCCAAATACTTTGTAGATACAGTGACATTCTAAAATGTCTTCACCTAGCAACATAACAGAAAATACTGTAACAGACATCTAAGCAAAAACACAAATTAGAAAAAGCAATGCAGATGCCTTTTTCAGTTTAGTGAGATAGCGTAGTAATTGTTAAATTGATGATGATGTGGTAACATATGTCTGCCAATCTGTGAGCATTTAATTTAGCCTCTACCAGCTTTCATATGTCAAAATTTGAGTTCAGATTTAGGCACTTTTCTTTCACTGACACAATAAAGCCACTGGGAAAAGAGTCTTGAATCTGTTAGGCATGATGAGACACTAGGGAATTAAAAATATATTTAAAAAATGAAGTAAATGAAAAATTTTCTAATGGCCCTCGTGAACATTAGATTGATAGCTTCTTTCCTGGATAGGTTATTTTTTACCGTGTTGCCAAATTGATATCTTAAATAATTGTTTTATTCAAAAAGTACCTATTAAGTATAATTTTATTCATGGCTCCTCACAATCAACAATTCCAATTTTTATGCACACCTACTTGCACTTGTTTTTTGAATTAGAAACACAAAAAAGTCTAAGAACATATAAAAATAGTTGATTCATCAAGTCTAAAAATCCATAAATCTAATTTAGTAATTTAAATATGAATATTAGCTAGGTTTTTAATTATTATTTTAGTGACATTTCTCCTTTTGCTTCACATTATTTTACTTTGTAAAAGTAGAATGAAAAGTCCCCAAATTTGGCATAACAGCTCCCTGCAAAGGATGTGGCTATCCTCCCACCTAGGAATTTCTTTCCTCTGCTATAATGACAGAGAACGTAGATTGCTGCACTGGATTCTGACCTGCATCAACATAAAACCTCTATCCCATTCCCAGTGATCTGTCCCGTTGTGCTCTTTGCCTGGCTGACTCTTTGGCTGACTCCTCATATTCTTCAGCCAGTTTAGATGTCATGTCCTCAAGGAAAACTTCCCTGACAGATTTCTCCTACCCAAGGCGGCTCTGCATCCCTCCTGCCCATGTCATTTACTCCATTTTAGCACTTCGCACTCACTTTGTATGCCTTCCCTCCTTCCCTCTCCATCAGTAGAGAACTACTTAATATCTAAGTAAAAAATAATTAAATAAACTATGATAAAGCTATAATATGATTTGCTTGCAGCTATGGGAAAGTACTAGGACATTCTCCATGAAACAGATGCTCTCAAAGACATTAAGTTGAAAAAAAGCAAGAATGGTATGTGTAGTGCAGTATTAAAAAGGTGGATGGAGCCGGGCTCAGTGGCTCAGCCTGTAATCCTGCGCTTTGGGAGGCTGAGGTGAGTGGATTGCCTGAGCCTGCCTGGGCAACTTGGCAAGACCTCATCTCTACAATAAGTCAAAAAAAATTAGCCGGGCGTGGTAACACGTGCCTGTAGTTCCGGCTACTTGGAAGACTGAAGCGGAAGGATCGCCGGAGCCCAGCAGGTCGAGGCTGCAGTGGCCAGGAGTGGCCACTGCACTCCAGTCTGTGTGACAGAGTGAGACTCCAACTCAAAAAAAAAAAAGGTGGATGGGGAAATAAGAATGTTACTTTGGTTGCCTGGTTAGGGGAGGAAGGAGAACTGAGCAGACAGGGCTTCTCAGGAACTGGATAAGACAATTCAGCATATGGCTTCTTAATTTTTGTGATTTTCACCTTATATGAATGTAATATCTGATGTTTAAAAATTACTTATTCTGAAATTGTTGCATATGATATTATTTAATAAGAAATTGTCCTTCAACCAGTTCTCTTTAAGAACAGAGTAATCTTGTATTTAAATTAGAATTATGTCAAAAACTGAACACTGGTGCTTAAACCAACACAAAAGCACTGTAAATAAAGGATTTTGTTGTGTTTTGTTATTTACTGAAAGAGGGAGTTGCCAACTCTCCCCACAGATGTCATGCACTAAGAAAAGATGGATCCCAACTGGAGCCAACAGACAGAAGATGTATCATGGTGCCTCTGACATTTGGTAACCTCCAGGATCCCCTGGGACCTCAGAGCAATTGCTCAGGGAAATGCAACATTGTAGGTCTGGATCTGTTCTGCCAGATGGAAATTAGTATCTTAAAATAGACCAACTTTTTTTCCTCCACCACTGAGAACATTTTAAATGGAATTTCTTTTAGATTTAAATGTCTTTTTTTTTTTTTACCTTCAATGAACCCTTAATGAAACTCTGTAATATCTTTCATTTTCTTGCTAGTTGTTGAAATTAATTTCATCTGATTTAATTTCAAAGTGTGCCAATCATTTTAACCTGCAAATCTGTAACTTTCCCTGATTCAATTTTAATTACTAGATCTTAAAATATTAATTCTTAATCATTTCTATTTAAATTTTTGTAAATTTTAACAAAAACCTATGCTCTGCCTTGATTATATAGTTATAGTTGTAATACAGTTCTTCATTTTTGAATGAGTAAAGAATACCAGATTTGTTCTAGGGATTTGAGGGGATGTACACATTGTGATTTTAAGGAGTGCTTATTTCTCATTTAGACATTGACTAGAAATAGGGAACCGCTAACCAACAACTTCTTAATTTACTTTGTATATTTAATGAGCAACTTGGGTTTGGTTTTAATTTCTGCCTCCATAAATTTCCTTACTCTTGAAATGAAATCCTTCAGCCCACTGCCCTTCTATTTGAAAATGTTTTTTTTTTTAAACAACCTTGGTTATAATTTTATTTTTAATTTTTAATTTTGAAGATGTGGGGTACAATTCAGGGTTAGGTATACAAATCTTGGTTCTAATTTTAAACTCTGTTGAAGAAGCTAGATCATTCAAAATATGTGTGGGGTGTAAAGCTTTGATTTCTGCACAAAGATTTGTCATGAGTCTAAACATTTCTCTCTCAAGTAATTTACCATTTAATTACCTTGTATTATATTCCTTCAGGAAGGAGAGAAAAGAAGAAAAGGCAAAAATGTTTTAAAACTTTTTAAAATGTGTGCTTTTTAAAATGTGTGCATTCAGGATTTAGATTTCACCTTATAAAATTTTTATTATAATGTCCTCCTCCCCTCGTTGTGCCATGAAATAGTGAATCACTCTCGTTGGTCTCCGAGGACAGATGTTGTTCTCATGTTTTATCCTGACACCTCCAAGATGAACTTTCCATATGAAGGAAGGGAGGACATTTGATGCGTTCAGTGTTGTTCTGGGGCCTCCCCTTTTCTGGGAGTCACTGACACGTGTAGTTTTGGCATTGAAGCCCGGCAGGAGGTGACATTTGGCCGATTCTCCTGCTGATTAATGTGCCTGAGGGTCCGTGCCACCCTTTGCCCCCTTCCAGCGTGTTAGTTATAAAAAAGGAGGCTTTCATACGCTCCACTGCCGGGTGAGCTGGGCACAGGTCCAGCGGCGCCAGCAATTTTCCGTCCTTTGTGTGAGTGATCAGAGGCCAATCCCACGAAACTGACAGTGGTTGCACTCAGTACTACTAATGATCTTCAGTAGCTGAAGACTTCCTTCCTCATATGGCCTGAACGTTTTTGCTGGGTAAATGTGTGATCTGGAAAGGGGCCACAGAGACACAGCCTGATAAAGTTCATTGTGTGCCTCACACATCCCTGGTGACTTTTGGCACTGAAGCTCATCAGTTCTATAGTTTCAGTGGAAAAAGAGAGCAAATGAGAAGTTCACTTTTGCCTACAGGCCTTTTACAAACATGCTTTCTGAAATGTGACAGCCTCATTTTATTTATTTATTTTTAACTGAATGTCTACAGTTAAGCTAACAATTCATGAGGTGGATTGTTTTTAAGATCAAAGCATGTTGGCTCTGTCTTCCCTTTACCTGTCCTTTTCCACTTCACCGCCTTTTCATCCTGAACATCCAGTGAGTCCCGAACAGCCAAGTTACTGTTTGTGTAATCCGCACAAAAGGCGGTAGGTGGCCTCTCATGACTGGCTGTCAGTGCATATGCGTGTTCTTCAAGACAAAAAAGTCATAACTCTGTGGTGTCAAAATGCCACAAATAAAAAGTAACCTCTAAGGAGTTTTTATATCCAGCACTCCACCTTCACTTAGTTCTAGCCAAACCAAGTAAGATGGCAGTTTTCATATGTTTATTAAATTTCTGAAGACATTTTCAAAACCACCTTGTGGTTATTTGTTCTGGGAGTGATCAACTGTGGCCATAAAGAAACTCCTCCTTGGAATTATTTATTTACGAAAACTCTCACGGGGAGGATAAGAGTTTCTGAAAGTACCCTGTGGCTCTTGTGCATTGGCTGCATAGAGACCTTGTAATTAGATGGTTAGTGTGGGCTTGAACTAGGCTACCACAAATCGATCATCTGATTTTTCAGTATGCTAGCTTGCCCTGGCAAATACCTCTCTGCAAGCAGGCTTCAACTCCCTTAAATAAATAATCCCTACAGGTGCTTAAAGAGCTTTCAGGAGCTCATCAAAAACTAAAAAGAGTAGGAACATCTTTGTTCAGATGTATCCTCAGAAAGCTGGAATAAAAAACTTACTTTTGACTATCCCCTGAGTGATTTGGCATCCTGTGGTGTTTGTTTTTATTTTACTATATCATGCTCCCCCAAAAGCTGCCTATGGGATTTTAATTCTCTTTTTTTTTTTGAGTTGGAGTCTCACTCTGTCACCCAGGCTGGAGTACAGTGGCACGCTAATGGCCACCCCTGCGTCGACCTGCTGGGCTCCAGCAATCCTTCCACCTCAGCCTTCCAAGTGCCAGAACTACAGGCGCATTCTACCACGCTGGCTAAGTTTTTGATTTATTGTAGAGATGAGGGCTCACCATGTTGCCCAGGCTGGTCTCGAACCCATGGACTCAGGCAGTCCTCTTGCCTTGTCCCCCCAAAGTGCTGGGATTACAGGCTTGAACCACTGCGTTCAGCCGGGATTTTAATTCACATTCATGAGTGTTATTTTCTAGCCCCTTTGCTAAAAACTTTATAACTGTACCTAAAATACTTACATAAAATTGAAATTGGCATCTGTTTAGTGTTTTGCAGTTCATAGAGATTTTCCTTTTATCCACCCCTATAGAGTAGGAATGATTACATGGATTCTTCATTTTACTAAAGAATCTGAGAGTTGGCACTTTGGTACATGGCGGATCCGGAGTACAAGGCCTTCTTGCTTATATCACCCGTCACAAATGGCAGAAGGGATACAGCCACTAAATTCTCCTTTAGTTTCAGAATGGGAAGGCTTTGAGCTAGTATCCAGGAGGCCAGTGTGGCCAATGGAATGATTTAGAGGGAAAAAAGACATTGACTTATTCTAATCCTGTAATGGCGATAATTCCTTTGTAGCCAACCAGGACAACTTACAAATGGCCTTAACAGAATAACTGTGCTGGAGCCTTCTGATTCATAAACATTGAACCTGCGTGTGCATTGGCAAAATAAAACCAACACAATCACCACATTTATGTCTGTAGAATTGCTTTTTAAAATTATTATTAAATTTAATTTTATTATAGCGATGTAGGGTACAGGTAAGGATTAACTACACAAGTAGGCTGCATGCAGGTGAAGTCCATCTGCTCCATCTGGGCTTCTAGCTGGGTTTCACTCCCCCTGGTATAGGACCAGATATCCTTTGTGTTGTTGGAATTGCTTTTGAAGAGCAATTTTAAAATCATAATTCTTTCGGCAGGTAGACATGAGTGAAAGGGACTATATTTTCTGGAGTGTTCACATACATTTTCACATGTTCTCAAAGAGGCTCTAATAGTTATCTCTATTTCTTATCTCTGCAATGCTTCTGTATAGTGCAGAGGATTCAATTTTATATCAATATCAGATAACATTAATATCTTATTGATAATAAGTATCAAGTGGAGGTTTCTGAACAAGTACCAGATATAGTTTGTTATTTGCTTTTGTTTTTGGCAAAAATAACTGTATCAAAGCTTATTTTTTGAAATTTTTTGATTTGGCATCTCACTTTGTCACTTAGGCTGGAGTGAAGTGACACAATCATGGCAACTGCAGCCTTGACCTCCTGGGGTCAGATGATCCTTCCATCTCAGCCTCCCAAGTTAACTGGGACTACAGGCATGCGCCACCACATCTGGTTAATTTATTGATTTTTTTTTTTTTTTTTTTGTAGACAAGGTTTTGCTATGTTACCCAAGCTAGTCTCATCCAGCCCAATGTATATTTATTGTTGACTAGTCATATCCAGCCTAAAGTGTATTTATTGCTGGCTTTTTAAAACTTGTTTTTTAACTACAGAAAAGCTTTACTTTTCTTAGAATGGGAAAAATACTAATGTATTAGGCTTTCCTTCTTTTCTTTATTTCTAAACATACATTGAACCCCTGTGTTATATCCTGTGATTGGTTATATTGAAATGCAAAGCTGAATAAGCATATTGCCTCTTATTGAAATGTTTAGAGTCTAAGACAGTAGTTCTTAATCAGGAGCAACATCTGGAGACATTTTGGTCGTCATTGCTGGGGGAATGCTGTTGAAATCTAGCGGGTAGAGGTTGCACATGCACGCACACATACACACACACACACACACACACACATACACAGTTGACCCGTGAACAACATGGGTTTGAACTGTGCAAGTCCACTTATACATGGATTATCTTCCACCTCTTCTTCCCTGAGACATCAAGACCAACTCCATTTCTTCCTCCTCTTTCTCAGCCTACTCGATGTGAAGACTATGAGGGTTAAGACCTTTATGATGATCTGCTTCTACTTAGGCTAGGAGTTCATACTAGCCTGGGCAGCATGGCAAGACCCTATCTCTACAAAAGATTTAAAACAAAATTAGCCCAGCATGGTGGTGGACCCCTGTAGTCACAGCTACTTACAAGACTAAGGTGGGAAGATTGCTTGAGCCTAAGAGGTCAAGGTTGCAGTGAGCAATGAGGACACCACTGCACTCCAGCCTGGATGACAGTGATAACTTATCTTTTAAAAAATAAAAAGAAAATACAATAATTTTTTTTAGGATTTTCTTATAAAATTTTTTTAGCTTACTTTATTGTAAGAATATAGTGCATAGTACACATAACATGCAAACTATATGTTAATCAAATATTTATGATATCAGTAAGTCTTCCAGTCAATAGTAGGATATTAGTAGTTAAGTTTTTGGGAAATCAAATGTGGATTTTTGACTCTGCAGGAGGTCAGTACCCTTAATGCCTTTGCATTAAGGGTCAACTCTACTACTGTTTGTTTTTTGTTTGTTATGTTTTCATTTTAACTTGAAGAACTTACTTGAGCCATTTTTGTAGGATGAGTCTACTGGTAATGAACTTCCTTAGAATTTGTTTAGCTGGAAATGTCTTATCTTCACCCTCATTTTCTAGGAGAGTTTTGCTAGATATAGAATTCTTGGTTGACATTGTTTTTCTTTTAGTACTTCGAATATATCAGCCAGTGGGCCTCTAACCTCCCCAACATATCTGATGAGAAATTGACTGGTAAGGCCCTCTGTATGTGATGAATTGCTTCTGTCTTGCTGCTTTCGAGATTCTCTCTTTGTCTTTAGCTTCTGACATTTTGATTATATGTCATGGTAGTTCTCAGTTCTCTTTGAGTTTATCCTACCTATTCATTGAATATCTTGGATTTGTAAGAAGGGCTTTTATCAAATTTGAGACATTTTCAGCCATTATTTCTTTAAATATTCTTTTTGACTTCTTTCTCTGCTTCTTCTGTGACTCCCCCTGTGTATATGTATGGTCTGTTTGGTGGTGTGTCATGGATCCCTTAGGCTCTGATCACTTTTCTTCATTCTTTTTTTGTCTGTTTTTCAAACTCAGTAATTTTGTTTGTCCTAATCTTTAACTTGCTAATTCTTCTACTTGCTTAAATCTTCAACCCCTGTTGTATTTTTTATTTTACCTATTATGCTTTCATACTTATTATGCTTTTGTGTTACTTATTATACTTTCCAGCTCCAGAGTTTATTTTGGGTTCCTTTTTTTAAATCTCTATCTCTTTGTTGATGTTCTCATTTTGTTTATATATTGTTTTCCTGTCTTTGTCCGTGACTTTCTTAAGATCTTTGATTATCTTTAAGATAGTTGTTTTGTTTTGTCTGGTAAGTCCAAAGTCCAGGCTTCCTTAGGTATATTTTCTCTCATTTTATTTTGTTCTCTTGACCATACTTTCCTGTTCTCTATATGTTTTATGATTTTTGAATGAACATTTGAAACTTATGATGTAGTAACTCTGAAAATTAGATTTTTCCCCTTCCCTGGGATTTGCTGGGGTTTTTGTTGTTGTTGTAGGGTATACCTGTGCCAAGAGTCATCCTGAGGTAAAGGCTTAAGATCTTCTGAAGTCTTTTCTGAGCCCACATCTTTCCCTGGATTTACATAGTGACTTTCTAGATTCCCTCATATATACACTTGTTTTTTAATAACCCCCCAAAAAGTGTGCAATTCTTTTGAATCCCCTGGAAGCTGCTTTAGCCAGTGGAGGTCGAAACAATGGCGACAAAGCCTTGTATTTTAATAAAACTAACTTACAGGATTATTAAAGCCAAGCATTCTATCTTAGGACTCTTTTCCAAAACACAGAATGTTCAGTGCCTTGAAGCTAGTATGCATTCAGATATTTTGGTTTCTTTATTGGTTTTTGTTTTGTTTTGAGGTAAGGTCTTGTTCTGTAGCCCAGGCTGGAGTGTGAGCATAGCTTACTGTAACCTCAAACTCCTCGGTTCAAGTGATCCTCTCACCTCACCTCAGTCTCCTAAGTAGTTAGGACACCAGGCATGTGTCATCATGCCTGACTAATTAAATAAAAATTTTTTTTTTTTTTGGTAGAGTCATGGTCTTGTTATGTTGCCCAAGCTGTCTTGAACTCCTGGCCTCAGGTAGTTTTTTCACCTCAGCTTTCCAAAGTGCTGGGATTAAAGACCACATATACAATGGTTATGCCATAAGATTATAATGGAGCTGAAAATTCTGTATTACTAAGTGATGTTGTAGTCATCATAACATCATAGCACAATTACTTTATTTGTTAAATAAATTTAGTGAACAGTGTTTATAAAGTCTACAGTAGTGTATAGTAATGTCCTAGACCTTCACATTCACACAACCCTCACTCGACTAACCCAGAGCAATTTCCAGTCCTGCAAGCTCCATTCATGGTAAATGCCCTATACATACACACTACTTTTAAAGTTCTTTTGTTCTGTATTTTTACTATACTTTTTTTTTTCCTTTTTTTTGAGTTGGAGTCTCACTCAGTCACTCAGACTGGAGTGCAGTGGCCGCTCCCGGCCACCGCAGCTTCGACCTGCTGGGCTCGGACGATCCTTCCGCTTCAGCCTTACAAGTAGCTGGAACTACAGGCGTGCGCTACCACACCCGGCTAATTTTTTTGATTTATTGTAGAGATGAGGTCTCGCCAAGTTGCCCAGGTGGGTCTTGAACCCGCGGGCTCAGGCAATTCACTCACCTCGGCCTCCCAAAGCGCGGGATTACAGGCTGAGCCACCCACCGAGCCCGGCCACTAAGCATTTTTTAATGCTTAGATATGTTTAGAAACACAGATACTTGTCATTGTGTATAGTTGCCTATAGTATTTAGTACAGCAGTATGCTGTACAAGTTTTGTAGCCTAGCAGCAATAGACTGTACTATACGGCCTAGGTGTGTGATAGGCTAGACCAACTAGGTTTGTGTAAATACACTGTATGATGCTGGCACAGTATAATCACCTAGGGATGCATTTCTCAGATCATACCCCCTCATTAAGTGATGTGTGACTATGTTCAAACTAGTTCCTCCAACCAGACTGGCTTTATTTATTCAGTATGCTGTAGTTTAACTATGCCAATGTTTAATTTATTTGTCTGCTATTTTTCAAACCTAAAGTTTATAGTGCATTTGGTTTGGTTTATTTTTTTTTAAGTTAAGAAAATATATGTTCTGTGAAATTTTTAGGTTGTCTGTATCTCCTATGAACATGTTTTCCCAAGAGTCAGGATATTTTGAAGGATGCTGCACAAGCTAAACCTCATCAGGAATATTCTCAGCTGATGCTTTGCTTTACATGTGAAGACCCAGGCATTGTGTCCTGTGTGCAGCTCTGAAATGGTAACTGACTTCCACAACCCCTTATTTATTTGCTTGTAAAGGATTTAGGTGTAAAATAACAAAAACTTTAAAAAGTAAATAAACAAAACCCTATGTAGTTCTTCTACCCTTTTGCCCTCTCGCCCTTGAGTAACTTCTGGCCTAAGAAAGAGTGACTTCAGAAAAACAGCCAAATATTTAGTAAGCCCCTACTATGTGTAAAGCACTTTACTAGGTGCTCAAGGTGATTTAAATATAACAGTACATGCCCCGACATCTAAAATTATATTTTGAAGATGAGAAGCAACAAATGTATGGTACTAGAATCTAAGGCAGAGGATAGAGGAAAGCAAAATCATTACTGGGAGTGGGGATATTAAAATAATAGCTAAAAAATATTGAGCACTTAAAATGTACCAGACACTAAACATGCATTATTTCGTTTACTTCTCGCATCCTGTTACATTTTATCCCCACTTTTTCAAAAGGACGTTCTGAATGTGCAGAGTTTAAGTGGTTTACAGAAGGCTACTTGGGTAGTTCACACCGGAGCTGGGGTTCAGATCCTCATCTGTCACCCACGCCCTTACAGTCTGTGTTACTGAAAGCCTCATGGGAGAGACACACAGAAGACAGATCATGAAACATTGTGAGAGGTGGGGATTTGGTGGCATTTTTTCAAAACACAGAGATTGGCAAGAGTTATGGCATAAATGCTTTAAAAAATGTTGTGCACATATTCAAGGAATGTGAATAGTTAATTTTGGAGAGATAAAGGGGTTAGTTGAAAATAGGGCTGCAAAGGGAAAGTGAGAAAGACATTCTGGAAAGTATAGAAGTGTACACTTGAATACATTGGTTGTGCATAGCCTTGGAGCTTCTATCATGTTTCATAGGGATATGTTCCATTTATGGAGAATGTGACATGAATTGTAGCCTCTGGACTTGTGCAACAGTGGCTACCCTGGATGGGGAGATGGTTAGGGGGAAAAATCATCACATATGAGGGGGACCAAAAAAACCACAACAGAATTGTCTTTTCGTAGGGTGGGCCCTTGTAGTTCAAGCTTCCCCCATTCTAGGAGTCCTTCGACATCAGTGTTCCAGCTAGCATTGTTGTGAGAGGCTGCATTCAGCATCGGTGGATTTTTTTTTTTTTTCAGTGAGTTTGCCTATTTCTTTTCTTTTTTTTTTTTTTAGTTGGAGTCTCACTCTGTCACCCAGACTGGAGTGCAGTGGCCCACTCCAGGCCACTGCACCTCCACCTGCTGGGCTCCGGCAATCCTTCCGCCTCAGCCTTCCAAGTAGCTGGAACTACAGGCGCGCACTACCACACCCGGCTAATTTTTGATTTATTGTAGAGATGAGGTCTCGCCAAGTGCCTGGGTGGGTCTCGAACCCGTGGGCTCAGCCTCCCAAAGCGTGGGATTACAGGCTGAGCCACCGAGCCCAGCTAGAGTTTGCCTATTTCATGATGAATGATTTACATGAACAATATGCAGCAGCAAAATTTTGTTTCTCTTGGGGTAAAAATGTGACTGATATGGTTGTTTTCCTACAGATAGTTTACAAAGATGCTGCTTTCAGTAAAACACAAGTTTTTGAATGATTTTCCCATTCTAAGCAAGGTGAAATGTTGATTGATGACCTCATTTTGGACATCCTTCAACCAGCTGAACTGAAGAAAATGTGGTAAGAATTCATCAAGCCATCTTGGAATATGCCATCAGACTATTCATGAACTTGTGGAGTTGACTGGAGCATCATGGAGTTCCTGTCAGCAAATTTTATCTGAAAATTTGGATGTAAAACACTTGCTCATGCCTGAACAGACACAGTCACTTGGCTGTATGCCATGCTTTGAAGGATCAGTTGGAGTCTGACCCTGATTTTCTTCCAAAGTCTTAACTGGAGATGAATCTTGCTGCTATAGTTACAACCCTGAAACGAAACAGCAGTCTAGCCAATAGAAAACTTCCACTATACCACAACCCAAAAAAGCATGACACATGAAGTCAAATGTGAAATCAATGATTATTTGTTTCTTTAATATGAGAGGGATTCTGCACTCGGAATTTGTTCCTCTGGATCAGTCAACCAAAAGTCTTTATCTGGAAGTTTTTGAGAAGGTTGTGTCATGATTTGCAGAAGAAACATCCCAAGGTGTGGCTAACAGGTGACTGGTTCTTCCACCATGACAATGTGCCTACCCACACCACACTGAGTGTTAAGCAATTCTTGACCAAAAACTAGCATTACCCCCATGTTCCACCCTCCCTATTCATCTGATCTCCTCCTGAGTGCCTTTTTTTGTTGTTGTTGTTTCCCTGGATGAAAAAGTCCTCAAATGAAAATGTTTTGCTGGTAGAAGAGGTGAAACAAAAAACTGCAGAAGCACTAAAAGGCATCAAAATTGATGAGTCAAAAAACTGTTATGAGCAGTGGAAAAAGTGTCTCGATAGGTCTATTGCATCAAACAGAAAGTATTTTGAAGGTAACTGAAATTTAAACATGTAAGAATAAATGCACAATTTTTTATAAATAAATTCCATTGGGAGGCATCTCCCCCATAATATAATTCAAGAGTCTTGGACTAAAGGAGTGGTAATGGAAACAGTCAAGGACATTACAAAGAAGTCTCTGGACTTGCAGCTAATTGGAGTTGTTGGATGAGGAAGAATCTCAGAGATGGTAGGATGGTCCTATCATATAATCAAATAAGAGACACAGGAGAAGAGTCTTTCTCAGGGAAGGCAGATTATGAGAAGTGCTTTCATTTGAAGTACTGGTGATGCTGCAAATACCCAAGTGGAGGTGTTAGAAATATTAAAAATAGCCATTCTGGTGTGGAAAGGGGTGGGGGCATTAGGTTTAGTTTTGTTTTTGAGTAATGGACAAATTTTAGTGAAATTTTAGATTCTCAACAACAAAAAATACACCCATTTTAAAGTCATACTTTTTTTTTTTTTTTGAGTTGGAGTCTCACTCCATCACCCAGGCTGGAGTACAGTGGCACGCTAATGGCCACCCCAGCATCGACCTGCTGGTCTCCAGGCTCTGGCGATCTTTCCGCCTCAGCCTTCCATGTAGCCGGAACTACAGGTGTGCACTACTATACTCCGCTAATTATTTTGATATATTGTAGAGACGAGGTCTCACCATGTTGCCCAGACTGGTTTCAAACCTGCGGGCTTAGGCAATCCACTCACCTTGGCCTCCCAAAGTGCTGGGATTACAGGCTGAGCCACTGAGCCCGGCCTATATTCATACATTTTAACATAACCCCAGGAGTTGTAATGAACCCTCTAAACTCTATCCATGGACCTTCTGTGACTAGGTTAAAAATCCTTAGACTACAAACAGAAATATGTGAAGCCATATTTGTGGATAGATTTACCAAATACAGTATGTGAAAGGAAAAGAAAGGGAGATAAGGTCACAGCTTGAGGAAATGCTGAAATTCAGGTGCCAGGAAGAGTGTAGCGAGGAGGAGGAGGAGAAGGGAATTATTGGGAGCATGTAGAAGGAGGGGGAGAAACACATCATTAGTACTGTCGTAGGCGCCTGAATCTCTTCACAAGAAAACTGTGGTCAGCTGTTTAAGAACATAAAATTTCAGATGATGATGATTGGAAAACTTCAGACTTGATGAGTTATTGCTATTTAATATTATCATTTGCATTTTTACAAAGAACTATATGAGAAGAGGCCAGATTTTAAACTGAGGAGTTGGTTGTGAGAAATTAAAGATAATATAGAATCTTATTTGATTTCAAAATGTAGAGTATTTTTTCCCACTAGTTTCTGACCCAAGAAAAAAATAACTTAGCAATTAGTAGATACCTACCATGCAGCGTTTGGTTTTAGAGGGCATTTAAATATTAAAATTGGATAATTTTATGAATATTCTACAAATAATTAAATTTATTCATATGAGTTTTGCCAAATATCTTACTTCTAGTATCCATACCAATATTTTTTAATGAGCTCTAAATTTAAAAGTACAAAAAGTCACTGAAATTGAGAGGATGTTTGGAAAGAAGGAAATCTTGTGGTATAAAAGACCCAAATTCATAGGATATTCACCATGGTATAATTAGACTTAAGTATTTTTCTATCACATTTTGTATTTTAGGGAAAACATGTTTATTTCTTCTCTCAGACTTCTCTTTATCAGGAAATATTTATAGTTAAACACAAAAGACTTTTTACATTAAAGGTCATTTTTTATAATTAACAATATTTAAGTGGCTAAAATATTAAAGAGGCATTTTATTGAAATAAAAACACATCATTTATCTAACTTAGCATCTACTATAATAAAGAGCAAGTGTGGAAATGAAATAAATTTCAAACATGCCTGGTTTGGCTTATTTGTAAAATCATTGTAAAGGCTTAAACATAATAGAATTCTGGGGTTTTTTTTTTCCATCTCTTCCATCTATTGAAGTGCTCACTCTTAATTTTCTATGTAATTTTGCTTATCTAAAAATATATCAATATTTTTTTTGAACTGCCTCAAGACTGTATATAGTATTTACAGGACTCCTTTCTGCTCTTTGAATTTATCCGATTATTACAGTTTTAGATTATCCGATTATTACAGTTTTTATATGTATTCCTTCCCTCTTTTTTGTCTTAAGGAACTCACTTCCTGTGGAAATAATCAGAGTGCTGTCAAGACTACCAGGAATATGTGACCTAAATTTTACCCCAATACTTCTCAGAATGATGAGTTTCTTAATGTGTTTGGGCTTTGCCAAGCCATCACACACTTTAAAATAGAGCTATGGTTTTGAATTTCTAAATGCATTCACATTAAATAATTTTATAATGTTAATATTTTTTAAATGGGAAAATGTAGGTTGGGTCACAAAGCTAGACTTTTCCCTGTGTCCTCCAGCCTAGTAACGTGTGACACCATTTCATTATGCAGAACTCAACGAACAAGAAGTCAGTTGTCACAGCCGTCTGTTTCCTGGTAGTTTACACACCAGAAACTGAAATCTGAGAATAGTACTTGAAGGAAAACAAAGAGCTTTACAGTATTTTTTTTTTTCTTTTCAGGAAAACACACAGAAGCTAATTTTAGCTTCTTGATCAAATTGACCCAGCCTTTAACCCTGGCAAACGTTACCACAACACACTTCCAATAGACAATAGTTTGCATACCAGCATCACACTGGAAACAGATGTGCATGCAGAATTGGCCTTCTTTTCCCCCACTGAAGACTGAGCCTGCCACTGTTGTGAAAGCTGAAATGTGGTTCTTTCTAATTGGGGAAATAACTGGGTCTTCTTTCAAATTTTAGACTACAAGCTTTCAGGACTTCTTTAAAAATTTATTATGTCACAAGTTATGTTTTGACCAGAGTTTCAAAATATCATTCACTAGAGAAACATCTCTTGGCTTCAGCATGATTTTTATCCTGGGGGGGAAAAAAAAGAAATAAATTGTTAGCAGCTGCGCTATTCATGAGTGATGGTTACACAGTTTATATATTAAAACGTTTGGAATGCGAACAATTACCTTTTTTACTTTCTCACCAAGTCTCCTATAGTTTATATAAACTGCGTTTTTATTACCAAAGAAATGTCAGTCTCTCCCCACCGTCCCTGCCTGTCCTGGCCTGGAAGGGCTGAAGCCCTGAAGCCCACAGTAGCGGGCTGTCCCCTCCACCACTCACCAGCAGCGGCTTCTGGCAGTATGTGAGGTTCATGTTGAATGGAGCTCCCAGCTCAAAAGAAGCCAGGAGGATTTACTCAGTTTAGGATTATTTAGTATAGACCCTTCTCAGAACCTCTGGGGAGACCTACTAACTTCTGAAATGCTAGAGAGTTTTCCCATTTCTGCCAGGAGACAAGAAACAAATGTCTGTGTTCCTTGAGCAGTGAAAAAGAATGTTTCTGGTCTTGTTTGCTGTAGTAATTGCTTTTGTCAAAATGCCCTTTCACTCAGGGATAGCTATAATTGGGTGCAAATATGTGTTCCTATATAGAGTCTGTGTATATAAGATACAATGAGGTAAGCACTTTAAAAAAATTCCTGTTTAGGACATATTAGCTCTGTGACTTCCCTGAAGTCACCAACAAATAAATGGTAATCGGGTCTGAGCTACAACCTATTCTCATGTGTGCAGAACCACCCAGTGACCCAGCACAGAGGTCTCTATGTTCAGGCTTTCGAGCAGAGAGATCTTAATTGATTATTCATATTTGTAAAATGTGAATTTAGAGAATGCATGATTTTTTTAAAGCTGCAGGCTTGCTATTATAAAGCATGGAAATTATAATGTTTACCAGAATTTTAGAAATTAAATGAACTTATTTTTCAGTGCATAAGTGACTTGTTACCCATCTTTAAAATATTCTTGTCTTTAAAAAAATAAACACTGATATTCCTCTTGGTAAATTGTTTACATTAAATCTTAAATAGAATTTGGAATCTTTTTAGAATTATAATTTATATGGAATTATATCTGTATGGAATTGCATTAAGTAACTAGATCTTGGACTACTGAAACAATAATTCCATATTAACTATATTAAATGCAAAAATTATTCTAAATTTTATAGGAAGCATAAGCAACGATTGGCCAGATATTCATACCAAAATGTTATTTCTTATATTTGTAAGTTAACCAGTAGCTACAATTGAACTTTGTGAAGGGAATTTAAACTATTTTCCTGGAATTTTTGTTTGACTGCCAAACGGGGAAAATGCTCATTGGATTTTTATTGTGAAATCCAATGCTTTTTGTGTGTATGTTTTTATTACCAAAGGATTTTTTTATCCATATTTTATTTTTTATAATAAAATTCATGCCCCTTCTTTCAGTAACACATGAATAGCAACTAACTGCCCTAAGTACTGTTTTCAAGATTTTAAGTTTTATTTCATTAATGTTGAGTCAGAGATATGTAGCTTATTCATATCATTATTTTATAATATTACTTATTTTCTAATCTATAACAACAGATTAGGAAATATGCAATACCATAAAATAATGGTTATGTTATCAGAGAGCTGTTTATATTAGTACCAGACTGATTTTTGTGTGATATATGTATTTATTGTCGTGCAGATTGCCAAAATAAATACTCAAGATTAAAGCAATACCTCCCACTTAACATAAAGATTCTTAATTTGGATTGTACTAGTTAATTTTGTTTTTATTATCACAATAGAGCAAGGAGATTAAACCAAAATCTCTACTGTCTCTATAGTAGAGAAACCTGTCTCTACTCCTAAGTGCAGATTTTTAAATGGATATAAAAGAATATCTTTTAAGAAATGGACCTCTACCATGTGACGTCCTTGATATGACAGGGTACAGCCCAATACTTTTCACATAAAATAATGAAATCCATTGAATAAATCAATCTTGACTTTATTAAACACCTACTAATTGCAGGGTCCAACATTAGGGCCTTGCTTGTGTTAATTTCTTATTTCTCACAGGTCCTGTAAACAGGTGAGTGGTATTATTCCTAACTTGAGACAAAGAGAAGTGATGTGACTTATACAAAGCCAGAGTAGTGATAAATAGTGGATCTGGTATCTAAACGTAGGCTCCCTATCTAACTCCAAAATGCAAAATGCACCACTTATTTTTGTAACATAGTTTATGTATATATGTATTACGTGCATATGTGGGTATATACATATATGTATGTATATACATATATGTGTGTTTATACTAGTAAACTCCCCCTCCAGGTAGTCAGCATTTCTTCCCTCACTTGCTCAAGGAAGACAACTTTTATTTAGAGAAATCTAACTTTCAGTCGTTAGAACAATCTGTCCTTGATATTCTAATTTTTTAATGCATTAACTATGCCTTGTCTTTGGAAACACATTTTAATTTACCCAAATATTTTTTAGAAATGTAACAGATATAGAAGATATATTTATTTTTGGTAGTGTTTATACTCATTGTCATATTTATACCATAAACATGCATTCATGTGCATTCAGATGATGTTTTTGCCTTCTTCAATCTTCTGTAGTTTCTATAGTTTTCTGTTGGTCTAGTGATTATGAGGTATGCTTTTAAGACTAACTGTATTTCAGAAAACTAAGTAGTGGATTCACTTTTTCTTCCTTTTTTAGCTTTTTGCAGCATTGTAATTTTTCTTTCTTTTGCAGTTCTCCTTTAAAAAAAAGAAAGAAAAAAAATATTCTATCATTCTGTTGTAGTCTCCTTTACAGTGCTGGGCATGGGTTACTTTTTCTGCTTTTACCCCTGTCCTGAGGTGCAGCCCCTTTGAAGTGTTGAGAAAGTCAAGGGGAACAGCATGCAAGTTGTAGACTCCCCACAAAGCCAAGGGGTGCTCCCGACCCAGCTTCATCGGGGCTTTTTGCCCCCACAAAGACAGAAGTAATTAAATTGTTTGTTCTACTACAGAGTAAATGGTCTACTGAGAACTTGTTTGTACTTTTATATGTTTTTATGGTTAATGTTTTCAGTGACCCATGTTATAAAGTAAACCATAACTACTTCTGTAAGCATGTTACAGTAGTAAAACAAAACTGTGTATTCCTAGATATTTATATCACTTCACTCAAAGCTTCAGAGTAAAACTTTAAAAAAAAATTCTTCCCAAACATTTCAGTTAGAAACTAAATTTCAGATCCTTGGCAGTCTTATGTATAGGCTTTCTTACATGATTGTTGAATAACATATTATTATACGTGGGGGAAGAATAGTTCTTTGTTGGCTGCATTACATTTTGTGGTGAAATTGGAGAAAACAAATCATTAAGGAAGTCTATTTTGGTTCAAGACATTACACACTTATGACGAGTCTGTTTTTTAACCTTGCCAAGTTAAAAGAAAATGCAGACCCATTTGTATTAGAACAGGAAGTCATGTTCTAGATTGCAATCTATTCATGGCATCTTATGTGTGAGTATATGATTATGTGTGTGTGTGTGTGTGTGTGTGTGTAAAGGAGCACAAACGTATTAAATGTATACGTGGAGATACCAGCTTGTATATCATTATGGTGCTTTACTTAGTTACGGTTACTGCTAATTTCTAATTTTTGATATATTGCTTTAGAAGAAAGGAAAGATATACTTTCTTGATAAAATGTTAAACTTTGATAACCCACCCAGACCTGCTTTTTTCTGGCAGTTTCTTCCAAAATTCTATCACCACCCCTCCATTGAAACTTCCACCCAAGCACTGCTTTATGATCAGCAGATAAAAACAAACAAACAAAAAACCTTCTACAGCTTAAAAAAAAAAATCCCAAGTCTGTGTGTATCTATATTTGTTGCAGTTTGTGAGAAAAGAGAGAAGTATGAAAAGAAATATACCAAACTTTAGATGTTGGTTAATTAGTTGAAAGAAGTGGAGAAAAATTGTTAACTCTTTATACACTTCTGTGTCCCTTGGTTTAATTATGAGAATATATTACTTTCACATTAGTTATAAAAAATAAAAAACATAGGGAAATGTTTTACAATATATGTACAATATACTATGAATTACCAACAACAGTCTGCCTTATTACCTCTCTTGATAATGTCTGCATTATAGGAGAGAGTACAGTTACTGTATATGAATAAATCTAATGGGGGTATTTAGTGAGATTGCCATGGTATAGTCATCAGAGAGCTCCTGAACTTCAGAATGAGACAAAATTGGGTTCCAGTCATAGCTCCATCCTTATTTGATGTGATTTAAGACAACTGAATAAGCTCTCTGAATCTGCTTCCTTATCTGTCATTCATCAAAATACTATTTCTGTAAGGTGGTACAAAGATCTTCTAGACAGGGGTCCTCAGCCCTACCAGTTTGTGGCCTATTAGGAAATGGGCTGCACAACAAGAGGTGAGTGGTGGCTAGCAAACCAGAAGCTGCATCTATATTTACAGCCACTCCTTGTGGCTTGCATAGGAGCGTTAACCGTATTGTGAACTGCACATGTGAGAGATCTAGGTTGCATACTCCTTATGAGAATCAACGCCTGATGATCTGAGGTGGAGCTGAGGCATTGATGCTAGCACTGGGGAACGACTGCAAATACAGATTAACATTAGCAGTGAGGTTTGACTGCACAGAGTCTATCATAAATCAATTGCTTGCAGACTTATCAAAATGTTATCAGTGAGTGACAAGTGAGTTGACATACTTCAATTGCACAGTTGCATCTGGTGGCAGACTTTAATCAGAATCCAGCACTTATTTTAGTCTGCGCATGAACACCCCCCCCATTATTTTATTTACCACTTTCATCTGCACCTTTTTTATGGCAAGTTGTATAATTATTTCAATATATATTACAATGTAATAATAATAGAAATAAAATGCACAATAAGTGTTATCCATTTGAATCATCACACTATTCTCATTCCCCTCCCCAGTCCATGGAAAAGTTGTTTTCCATGAAGCTGGTCCCTGGTACCAAAAAGGTTGGGGACCACTGTTCTAGATATTATACCTGGGATGTTGCCAAGCACATAGTAGGCCCTCATAATACTGAGTGAATAGGTACATGAATAAATGGTTACTTCCCCTCCCACCTCCTCTCCCTTGATACAGTCATACCTCCTGCAGGGTCGGGTCAAGGCATGACAGCAAACCCCCTTGCTTGACTCAGCACCCTCACTGGTGGGGCAGTGAGTGTTCTTACATATTTAGTACTGCAGGTAGCCGGGATTGTTAGCAGTCATAGCATATCAGAGGTGGTAAATGTCATGGACTCTTTATTTTGGAATATTCTGTCAACCTGTTTTCTCATGAGAGAACTCTGGAAGAGTGAAAACAAGACTTTCCATCAGTGTTAGGTGTAAGACATCAGAAGGCCATCAAGAACAGCCCAACTCATTACAGCAAGCATTCTGTAGAACACCTCTCAGCCTTCTCATGGCTGGTATTCCTTTTCATTAAAAAAAAAAAAGTGGGGCGGGGGGGGGGGGGCACTGTGGTGGCTCAGCCTGTTATCCCAGCACTTTGGGAGGCCAAGACTGGAGGATTGCCTGAGCCCAGCAGTTCCAGACCAGCCTGGGAAACTTGGTGAGACCTCATCTCTACAATAAATAACAAAAAAATCTAGCTGAGCATGGTGGTATGAGTCTGTAGTTCTAGCTCTTTGGAAGGCTGAGGCAGAAGGATCACCTAAGCCCAGCAGGTTGAGGCTGCGGTGGTCGTGAGTGTGTCACTGCATTCCAGCCTGGGTGACAAAAAGAAAAAAGAAAGAGAAAATTAAGGAATTGGAAGGTTCATATTTTAATTCATGTGAATAGGAGCGGGTTTATTTTAAAAATCTCACTTGAACAACCTTACAGATTCCTTTTTTTTTTTTTTGTGAGTTGGAATCTCACTCTTGTCACCCACGCTGGAGTGCAGTGGCATGCTCCCGGCCACCACAGCCTCGACCTGCTGGACTTAGGCGATCCTTCTGCCTCAGCCTTCCAAGTAGCTGAAACTACAAACTCATGCCACCATGCTCAGCTAGTTTTTTGTGATTTATTGTAGAAACAAAGTCTCACCAGGTCTCGAACCCCTGAGCTCAGGCAACAGATTCTTTTTAATAAAATATTTTTGAGAAAAGCATGCGGCTCTCACAAAGGAGAAAAACAAACAAAAATTTAGATGCTTTTTCTTTTGTTTTACAAGAAATGGATTATTCCATTATTTTATCACCAAGTGGAAGGTTCCCCTTCAATTCCATATAGTTTGTTGCTCATGTCAAGGGGCCTGTTCATGCATGATGAGTAATGTTGGGACCACAAGTAACCTTCATTTTGAATTTAACAGCAAAAGTAAAGGCACTAAAATTTTCTACCATAACTATTTTTCTCTAGAAGTAAAGACATTATATAATGTTTACTTTGTGAAAATATCACTTGTTCTATATGTTGACATATAATAATGGTGTATAAAAATGTTACTTACAGGACTGACTGAGACTCTAAGCTTGCCTCTAACCTAAGGTGAATTACTGAATTATTTTCCTTATGCACTGCTTTTTAAATTGCCGACAATGTATGCATTGGGGGGAAAAAAGGTTAATAATCTAAAGTATTTGAGCTACAGAGTAGCCCCAGCTTTCTATGTGAAAAAGATGTATTATGTTCACAGGGGATTTAGCACACAGCAGAATTTATTTAATCTTCAAGAGGGGTATTTTATACTATGATCATAGGTTTTTTCTTAAAATGCATGATGTTTCATTACATGCCTATTGTCCTCAAATGTGACCTGCTTTTTTTTTTCACATTTGACTTAAAATAAACACCTTTCTTTTCTTAGTATAAGTCAGTTAAATACAGAACTGTTCCTACTATCATTTTTAACTAGAAACTGAACTATCAGGACAGTTTACAAAATCATGAAATAAATGCCAATAGTTTGGTTTTGTATAAAGAAGTTTAGAAACTGAATTATAAAACAGAATTGCTTTATATAAGTGGATTTTGACTATATATACACATATACATATATTTTTGGCATCTAAGGATGTAGTATAATTATATTAAATGTGAATATATAATTTTGAATTTGCCCTAATCACATATGTATATGACATTCATGTGATATTTCTTTATAAAAACATAAAATGCCTTCAGATTAGATCTTCCACTTCAGAGTTTTTTAAAACTATAGAAGTGAAGTTTCTCTTTTATATTGTCTTACATTATTTGAGTCTTCATAATATCCCACACATGTTTGAATCACTGTTTTGCCTCAGGTGGCACATCCACAGACTTAGAACATGCAGCATGGGTGGTCTCAAAGCTCCCAAAGTCAGTTGTCTCTTTTTTCCGTAGGTACCCTTATCTTGGGTATTAATGTTGAAAACATTGAAAGACTTCTTGGAATGCTCCAATCATCTTTCTGGTCCCAAAATGCACACCTCTTTCAGAAAGACAGAAAGAATAAAGTCTTTCTCACCAAAGTCCTTTGAGTGCAGGATGCTTTTTCCTGCTGTGAAGAAAATTCCTATCTCTGCTACAGTCTGTCCTACAATGGAAAAAGAGTGAAAACCTCTCCAGTTTTGCCAGCTAAAAACCTTCTTGTAGCCATGGTGGGTTGACATTCTGATTTGGTTTAAAATTATGTGGTCAATCTTAGTTTTTCTTATCAATATGTCAGAATATGTTGAAATGGAAATGGAGACTAGAAGGGCAGATAAGCTCCAGGTTGCCTTAGAACACTAAACTTCATTTTGAGGTACAGCACAGCTTCCACAAGGCCAGATTTCCAAAATGTACTCACACCAAACAATTTGATTTTATAATTCAAGCTCTTTGGTTCTTTATATGAAACCAAATATTACTGTTTATGTTTATGGAATCTATTCTGTGATTTCCCCCTAATATTTCAGTTTTCAATTATAAAAAAATAGGATGGACAATGTTGTATTTAGTTGATGTATGCTAAGAAAAATTTAAAGGCTTTTTTCTTTTTTTTAATCATACCTGGAGAGCAAAACTCAGCAGAAGCTTTATTACTAGAGGGAAAGTCAGTGAATTGTTTCTTGTCTCTTACTTGACGACTGTAAGTTCGCGTAGGGATGTTTTAATCTTGGAAAGATGCTCTTATTAAAACTTCTGGAGTTCTCTCTGTTTGCTCAACCATTCATTATTAACTATCTAAAACTAATTACTCTCAGGATACCGCTTTAGGGATTTTATGATTCTCTCTGTCTCCTGAGACATTATGTAAAGTTTTCAGATGAAAAAGGAAGCCCCCAATTTTTTTTTTCTTTTTCTTAAGTCAGTTGAAGCTAGGGCTCAGGAAGAATAGTTTCTAAAGTAACCTCACCCTGGCCCTTGGGCTCTGACTTTTCCTTCTGAACCTTCATTTTAACAATTTATGAAAATGATTAGCTTAGAGGGAATAGTTTTTATTCTTTCCCAAGATTCTTGACAACATATATTGATTCTTAATATCCCATTTTAGAAGCACAAAGTTAGAAAATCATCAAAGAGATAAAGCAAAGAAAGCTCTAACAAAAAGTTACTTCTGTTCCCAGTGTACATTCTTTCATACTGGAGTCTAAGAAATCTACATCAAACTGAGCCTTTTTTTTTTCCTTCTCAAAAACAGATGAAAAACAGAGTATCCCTCCCTCCCAATGAGACTGAGAATTTATACCAAATGATCCTGACCTGGCTGTGTGAGAACTGCAGCTTCCTCAGCCTCTGGCGTGTGGATCTTGATTCAGTCTCTGGGATTTGGGAACAGGATCTAGTTGTCCTCCGGTTCTAGTGCCTGCACTGCTGCCTTCCATCTTTGTTTTCCCCTCTTGTGCCTCCCCCACCCCCACACTGCCCCTTGTCTTTCCCTATCTGCTTATCCTCCCCCTCTTCCTTCCCTTTCTTCTTTTTCTCCTTCATATCCTCCTCCTGCAATTCCTAGAGGATTCTACAGCTGCCAACACTATGAATTTCTGGTTTACTCTACTTTTCTAAATTTACAGTTAGCTACAGAAAGTCTGGAGCCTTCAATAAGTAAGTAATGCTCTGGTCCCAGCTTACCTGACTCAGATCTTCTTCTCACACGCTCTTCACTTTGATTGCCGGGGTCCTGGAAGCACCCTTAACTTCTGTGTTCCCAGTCCTGTGCACCTTTGCTGGTCATATTTACCCTGCCTGAACTACACAGCCTCTTTCTGGCTTGTGAACGCTTCTTCTTTCTAGAAAGTCCTCAACTAAAATTTTGCCTCTGTGATCTTTGAGCCAACACACCTTTTATACCATTCAAAATTAATTCCTTCCTCCACTGCTTCCATAGCATCATGTGCATATTTGTATTTTAGCATTTATCACATCCTAATTATGAATCTCATCTCTGAGATTCTACTGTTCTTGTAATCTTAACTATGATTACGAAGACAGTAGAAAGGTATTTTTATATCTCCAGCATTGTATTTGGAACACAGTAGGTGTGCGGTAAACATTAGTTGAATGAATATAAGACTAGTAATAGTTGCATCTTTCATTAAGGCACATGATGCCTCTGGATGTTTCAAATGCTTATGGCAACAGGAAGCTAAATACATCTCTTTCCAGTAAGCCCCTCAAAAGCATTGTGAAAATTTTCAGTTTAAAAAGAAATGTTTGGACAGTCAAAATATTTTTAGTTATTGTACAGATACAATTTTATATATTATAAATATTAAAATGTTAATCTATGATAATGAGAAGCAGTACTCATTTCTTTCATTTTATTGAAGATGTTTTTAATCACCTACTCTGTGCAAGACACCATAGAGAATTGTAACAAAAGCATGAATAAAATTTAGTTGATAATACTTAAGTGACTTGTTTGTCAAAATATTTTTTCATGGCAGCTCAAACTTCACAGTAGCATATGAATATTAGAAAAGACCTCAAGATTTTGTTCTTAGATAGCTTCTGTGAAAGAGGACGATATTTCTTTTTAACAACAGTAAAATATCTTAAATAATTATTTTATTATTTCAACTTCAGAAAGAGATGAGAGTTTACCTAGCATAGCTTGTCTTTGCAGTCAGTTAAGTAATCAAGAGACCAAAAGAAGATTCAAAAATCTGTCCTTTCAACAAGGGACCAACTAATCAGCAAGATTCTATTTTATGTTGTCAGAATCTTCCTAAACTATTAGAAGTCATTCTACAGAATACTGGAAGAGGGGGGAAAACATTAAGAGAGAGAGAGCAAGCTTCTGCCTAAGTACCATTGTGAGACCGATTTCTTCCATTTCCACAGAAAAAAACCTCAGTTGTCTCAAAGATACATTTTTAATTTTCATGATTGTTCTTTTTAAAAGCTGAGAATGCTTAACTTTGATCATCATATGGTATTCTAATGAATTATTCTTTAAGCCACAATGCTGAAAGAATAATCTTCTAAAAAGCAACCCGATCTTTGGCCTGCTTGCCTGCAAGGTAGTGTTCACTAACCTCCTTTGACTGAGGAAGTCCTTGGTGATTTTGTCCCCCACCCCAAACTTCCCATCCTCCCTCCTCCTCTCCTCAGTGCCTCCTCCTTGACAGCTCAGGCTCTGAATGCCCTTTGCACCCACTCTGTCCATCTGTCAGGAAAACTGTTCTTCTGTCTTTCCTCCCATTTCTCCCTCTTGTCCTACCCACCTTTCTCCAGCTGTCTCTAGTGTGCACCGTCCCATGGCTGGGGTCTGCCCCGTGAAAGCACACCGTGACACACTGTGACAGCTGAAGTAACCAGCTCCCTCTCCTCTGGAATGCGAGCCCCTCCGGGGGAGAGCAGGGCTGTGGCTTATTAATTTCTATGCCCAACCCATGGCTCAGGGGCTAGCGACTGCTCAGTGTGTTTAGTTGCATAACTGAAGGAACTATTAATCACATGTAGGAATTAATATTAGTTACTAAAATACAACCTTCCAAAGTTTATTTCTGTGACACCTGTTAGATGCCAGTGTTTACCCTTGATGTATTCAAATGAGGCTGCGGATGTGCAATAGATTTCAAGGTTAACCTGAGTTTTGCCCTTTGAAGTCACCAGGTGATCATTAAATTATTTTAATACACTGCCTACTAACTAGCTAACATAAATGTTCCATGAGTGGTTGCTGAATCACTTTTCTTCCATTGCCCTGAAAAGAGAAACGACTACTTTTTCAGGATCTTAATCCTGATCTATTCTTAGGATTTCAGAATTCTTTCACTAGCCCTCTTTTTTGTTACTAGTTCTTTAATTTACACATTTGGTTGGCTGGTTCCTGTTACTTGGCCTACAAATCTGTCCTATGTCATCTCCTTTGAGTAATTTATAACCTCCATAAAATGCCATGTAGAGGCACTTTTTTACATTTCTGAGTAATGGCGAGAAAGAATTGCCCTGGGAATCAAAAATCCAATGAGTCATAGATTATTTTGTTATTTATGACCAGAGAGTGGTCATTGACAATATTTGGCAATTTTACAGCTATGAACCTAGGCTATTGTGCTTTAGAACATAATTTATTAAGCAAATAAAATTCTTGCTGGTAATGGGGAACCATGTGAGCGTCAGGCCCGGTACAGCTGTGGAAGTTTCATAGTAGCTACATACATCTCGGATGTCTGGACACTAATATTTTACACTTACTTCATGGTTTTATTTATTCAGTTGCCTTTATATTCTTGATTGGATTCTGACCAACCATTCTGGTTTAAGAAGTCATCAGCTTTGAGTAGTGAGGGGGGAGCCTAGAGAAAATAAAATGAATTTATGTTGAAAAAATATAAATCCCTCTTTCATTAGATATGACATTTAGTGAATCCAGGCTATACAGAAACACCAGATGTGTTCGTGGAAAATACTGATGTAAAATCATCTTTGAGGAAGAAAAAGACAAGGACCTAAAACTTCATTAAATATATCTGAGGGAGATGTATAGAGATATATAGAGATAGGTAGATATGTATGTATATAGATATACAAACACACATATACAGAGAGAGCATGCACTAGTGCATACAATTCTAAGTGGGCAGGTTTGAGATTTCTTTTTTGAACATACTCATTTATACCAGTAGTATTTTGTAACATTGGCTTCAATTTAATAATTAATAGAATTTCAGCCATCTTTACCTTTTAATGTATTTAGAGAAAAGGAAAATCTTGAAATTCTTAAAAAATACATTGATCTTTTTCTAAACATTCACATTACACGGCACTTTTTAATGTGTTTAAGCTAGAAATATACCTCCTTTAGTATAATTATTGTGTATGTACATCTGACGACATCTAGGATTAGGGAAACTCAGTTATATACGTAGCAGTCTGAAATACTCTCCAGAAGTTGGGTCTAAACTCAAGCTCCAAGTACTGATCCACAAGAAAAGGCCATTCCTTTTGGAAGTAAGTTCTAGATGTTAAACCTAGCTCTCCATTTCTATCATTATTAATTTAGCCTCACTGAAGTGGTTGCCTCATGTCTCTCTACAAAAAGAGATGGGCAAGTAAGACTTCAATATGTGTGATAGAATAAAAGTAGCAATAATAAAAAATAAGATTAGAAGGAAATTAAACCAGGTGTGTGACCTACAGGACTGCCCTTGAACTTGACCAGGTCTTATCTAGGCTGTCACTGCCATTCACACACTGTTATAATTTCTCATTTACATTTCTATCTTCCTGATTAAACTGAAAGCTTCTTACCATGTATTTGATCAACTGTGTGTGCACAGTTACTAACATAGGCTCGAATAGCAGGAACATACTTAAATGAAATTACAAGTTGTTGCCCTGCTGGTTGGTTTGAGCCTACTAGTCAGGGCAAATGGTGGTCCTTAGTTGGAAAATTATTAGGCTCTTATGCGTTTCTAGTTCTTTATATAGTCCAGAAACAAAGTACTGTGCTAGTTATATACATTATGAATATTTGCTCTGTGTCTGTGGGTTGCCTTTTCACTTTCTTGATGGTCTTTTGATGAGCAGTTTTTAATTGCCATCAAGTCCAGGTTATTTTTTTTCTTTTATGGTTAGTGGTTTTGTGTCCTCCTTGAGACATTTTTGCTTCAGTCTCCATGGTTATAAGGTATTCTGTTTCTTCGAGGAGCTTTATAGTCTTAGCTTTCATATTTACCTCTGTGATCTATTTCAAATTAATTTTGTGAATTATCTAAGGTAGGGACGGAAATTCATTCCTTTCCATATGGACATCCAATTGCTCTAGAACCTTACTGAACATACCCTACTTTCCCCCACCAAATTGCTTGGGTACCTTTGCTCAGATAAAAATTAGAAAAATTTATGCATTTTAAAAATTTATTTTTTTATTCATGAATTCTGATGAATTTATGGTATGTTTATTGTCAAAACAGATGTGAAAAATAGACACAGTTCCTGCCCTCATGCGTTCATAGTTCATGAGTCTACCCTTTGGTTAAGATTGAATCAGGGAGGGGTTGTATAGGAGAGTAAAAAAAAATCTGTCAATATGAGTATGAGATCCCTACTTACCCTGTCAATAAATCTCACTGCCTTTTACCTGTTCTTTGAAATTTTAAATATTGTGACTAAAAACAATTATAATTCAGAAAATATTTTTCCAGAGCACAGGAACTTCCTCTGCCTTCCTCCTCCTTATTGAGATTTGCTGTTCTAAATGAAGACAAAGATGCAGATTACTTTTATATGATAAGAACAGAATATATCAGTAATTCACAAGACTGGAGTGGCTGAATAATAAGATTTCTTCATCCTAAACCTGACGACATGCATGCAGACTGAACAGTGGCTAGCCACTCAAAGCAAGAACCATTAGCTGATTCCCAAAGTTGATTGGTATTTATGGTTTCACTTTTGAAAGATAACCATTGCTTAAATAAAACCCTGTGCTTTGATGATGAGTATCAGTGTGTGAAAATATTAACAGAGCCTCTTTCCTGTTTTGAAATGAAAGAATCTTAAGTTCTAACTTAGGCAAATTCAAATCCATTATATGTCACTGACAAATATTAATGGCTATAGTAACAGAAGGCTTCAGTACCAAATAAAATGGATACAGCTGGAAACTTTTAGTAGTATTCAATATTTTAAGTAGCCTATGATAAGCATATACTAGGATCTATTTTTAAAGTAGGAATAACTCTATTCCAAGCCCCTAAAGTTGACTTCTTCCAATGTATAAGGGACTAATCTGGACTTGAAGGAAAGTTGGTTACTCAGATACATTTTTTAAACTTTATTTTATTTGAGACAGGGTCTTGCTATGTTGTCCAGGTTGAACTCAAACTCCAAGGCTGAAGCAATCTTCCTGCCTCAGCCTCTTGAGCTGATAACACATACGTGGGCCAGCACACCTGGCGCTCAGATACATTTTTATATACGTACTACAATTACATATATCCACATTTTCACATAAATGTAAGCTGCACAATTGAAGCTGTCTCAGAACTCCCCTTTGTACTCTTAAAAACTATTGAGGCTCCCAAAGCACTTTTGCATATGTGAATTATATCTGTTGGCCATATTAGGGAATAAAACTGCAACATTTTAAAGATATTTATTAATTCAGTAAAAAATAGATGATAATATAAATCACTTTTTTTTTTTAGATGAGCTCTTGCTCTGTCACCCAGACTAGAGTGCAGTGGCATGATCATAGCTCACTGCAGTCTCAAACTCCTAGGCTCAAGTGATCCTCCCACCTCAGCCTCATGAGTAGCTAAGACTTATAGGCACACGCCACCCAGCCCAGCTAATTTTTTATTTTTTTGTAGAGATAGGGGTCTCAATGTTGCCCAGGCCTGGTCTTGAACTCCTTGCTTCAAGCAATCCTCCCACCTCAGCCTCTCACAGTACTGGGATGACAGATGTGAGCCACTGCGACTGTCCATGAATAACATTTTTTTTTAAAGCAGGATTTATTGAGAGGACAGAAAAGCTCCCAGAGTGGGAGGGGACCCAAGAAGTTGCCATATTTTTTTGAAAAATAATTGTATTTTAAGATCCAAAAAATTAGTAAGAAAAGTGGCATTGTTTCACAGTTCACAAATCTCATTAATGTCTATATCAATAGAAGATAGTTGGATTATGTGATCTGCTTCAATATTCAGAATCTTACCACATCATAAGTCAGGTAGTGTTTAGAGAACTCATATACTGGTGAAAGAATGAGAATGACTAAGGAATGAGGTCCTAGTATTATAAAAATAGTTTTGCTATCACAGACCAAATGAAAGGGCTTCAGAGACCTCCAGGAGTCCCTGAACCATACTTGGAGAGCTGCTTCCTTGTGCCAGTGGAATGCTTCTGTGAGCTGCATTGGAGCAGCACTGCAGAATACTATGTAACCTGTAAAGCTGCATGTGTTATGGAGCCTGTCAATACAGTGGTACATTTTTAATAATGTATGCTCCTCCTACTCAGAAAATAAACTGTGTATCTTATAAAATTTAAGTGTGTATAGAATATAATGGAAAAAATAGATAGCCATAAATATCAGACCCTCTCTTATATCAATGCTTAATAAAAATCAAACAGCTTAGTGTTACATCATCTCAAAGAGCTAAACTAATAAGTTACTTTATGGAAATTTCAGAGTATAAAAACAGAGCTGTAAGCTCTAAAGTGAGATAAAGTGGGGAGGAAAGGTAGCACTCTATTATAGACAGTAAGATACCTGTCTTAATTTTTCTTTGAAATAGAAAGCCACTCAACTTCTTTAGAATGCTGGCTACAAGAAACCTAGAGACCACTGTTTTTCCTCTAACAAAAGCTTTGATTCTTTTGAAGCACTTAAAAAAATATTCCATTGAGATCCTAGAGTCGTATGCCCTAAATTTTGGCAGAGATGACTTTAGCCTAGAAAATATTAAGGGTAATATATTTTAGCTGCTAATGAAAATGAGTATATGATGTTCAAGATTTTTAGAAAAATACAAAACAGAATAAACACATTTCTGCCATGTAAAGTATCTATTAATAAGGCTTCAAAGTGAGTTTTCAGTTAGGTTTTAGAGTTTTCTGTTTGTTGGGTGTCTTTCTTTTTATAAACTTAGTATATAATGAGGTCTATAATTTAAACTGAAATGATAAATAAGAGCTATAAGTGTTCTGTGTTAGCAGGAGGAACTTGTCAGCATGGTGTAATCATCTGAGAGGACCAGCATTTCCTGCAGTTCTGCTTCACTGACAAAAATTAGCATAAAACTAGAATTTTTTTTACCCCAAATTCCACCAGTGATGGTGAGAAAAGCAGAGTGAAGAGGAGGTGGCAGAAACTACAGTTACCAGTAGTGGGTGAGCCTCAGGATGGCTGAGGCAGCCCTGGGTGTGCCCGTGGGCATCTGGCCCACTGGTCAGCTGTAATTTAAAATGGAAAAGAAGTGTATGGCTTCCAGAGGCTTCTATTAGAAGCAAGTCAGTGTGCAAAAGGTTAAACTTTCCATGCAACCAGTAAGCACAGGCAAAAATGCATAGGTGGTTTTTATTGTTCTTGCTTCTTTAGAGCAAATGTATTTATAAATCAAATTAACCATAAAGCGTTTAAAGATTGAAGACCATAAAGGAAATGGCAGACAAAACAATGGTTAAAGTTCCAGCTCGAATTTGAGTAGTCACCTTATGCTTGTAATCTGTTTTCTCCTGGTGAATGGTGAAGTTTTCCCTTTCCTTTGATTGAAACCCCTAAGATTTTGGCAACTCTTTCAAGATATGTACTTAAACTCAGAGACACTAAATTACACCTGTGAGTTTAAAGCAGCAAAAATAATTTACTGACCTTATTCACCACTTCAATTGCAGCAAACTCTTGGCTGTATATTTCCTGTACGTCGAGCGTGTGGAGAGTTCGTTTTTTACTTCTGAGCCTCTCCTCCACTCTCTCCCACCTCATTTCCCCTCAGTGTAACCAAATACTTTCAGCAACTGGAGGCCCAAACAATCTTGTTAACTTAAAAGTTTTCCTGCAGATTTATTGACCCAGCAGAGTTAAACAGGGTAAGTGTTGATCAACACCTCTCAGGTATTTCTTTAATTATTCGTCTGGCATCTCTAGGGCCTAATAAAAATTTGTAATGTGAGTTAGTAATAAAGTAACTATTATATTTATGTATGTATTTATGTATTTATTTATTTAGGATGGGGGGACATTTTGGTTTTTCTAAAGGCAACTTCTACCTTTTGCCATAAATTGTAGCTGTAGTCTTGATAATACTGTGGCTGAAAAATAAAGTCTCAAGAGCTGCTCGCTGAAAGAGATTAAACTGTAATTAAACTACACTATGAGTAAGGAGGGATGGAAAAAAGAAAAAAAAAACTGGTTTTCATAAAGCAGAAAAGAAATACATTGACTGGTGTTTATAGCCCAGAGACGTTTTTTGCCTTCTCAACTACAAAACAGTCTTATTTTTAGCCAGCCAAGGTTTTGCAAGAATGCCATATCTATCCCACAGTTCTGTTCTTTGAAATAATTGCACCAAGCTGGTCCCAAATCAGCAGTAACTAACTGAAAAGCAGGAGGGAAACATTTCTCAAACATACAGTGCCGATGAAATTTGCCATAACACTATGAATTATGTCGACTGCCTGCATGAGGTTCCACATAATGGGAAAAAAGAATTTAACTAGATCTTAATTGAACATACAGCTACATAATATCCTTTTGTTTAGGCTCAAAAATGGATTTTTTTAAACCTCCTTATCAGCGCCGCTATTAAATATTGTGGCTCTCCAGCTATCAGTCTCCGATCAGCACAGTTAGTGCATTTTACCTTCAAAGGAAGTGCACTTTGAGCCAGCTGGAGCACGCGAAATGTAGGAGCTGGAGAAAGTCGTAATTGAAACAGGCGACTGCTTCAGTACAGACAGGAAATAAAAGGAAGACTGGCCCTCCAACGGATTAAATTAGATGTTTCAAATTCAGACAGTATCAGGAAAAAGAAGACTTATGTTAGAGGGGGAAAAAGGTAACAGTAAGTTCATTCAGAGGAGCATCCCCTCCTCCCCACGTAACACATGTTTCTGCTGGAATCTCACTGTGCCGCCCTGTAGGGCAGGCTCGCCAGGCCTCCCTCCTGCCAAACAACAGTGGAGCAGGTCCCTGTGTTAATGTCACACTATCCTTTCCCTCCTGCCTGCCCACTCCCTTTCAGAGGCCTTTGGTATTCTATTTCCACAAATTAGGCGTGAAATTATGTTGGGCTGAGGATACATGATTTCAGCTGTTTTATAGTTGGAAAAGAAAATCTTTTAGTCCTAAAGCAAAAACATTTTTAAAAATATACTTCCTGCCTATTAGTTTGAGATATGCCTATTATGTAAAATGCTTGCTTTGCAGAAATTTACTTTTTAAAAAATTTTGATCTCACAGAACGCTGTCTTGTCCTTCAGTTCAATGTCCTTTGGTACATTCATTGAGTACCAACTGTATATAAGGCTCTGGACTAACATTCATTAAGACAGTGTTAGTTCAAGTGCAATTTAAATTCTCATGTGAAGACTTGTACCTTTGTTCAGATATTTTAGGAAGCAGATTTTATTTAGCATTGGAATAATCTACTGAATGTTTTGTTCACTTTCCTTATGTGGTACTGCATCTCAGCTTTCCTATTTAAATGAAGATTGCCTTTATTAAATATAGTTTTGCTTAAATATCCAACTCCAAGGTATGTTACTGGCAATGCCTGAGACATTGCTTTTTAAAGTTCGTGCCTATTTCGGCATTCTAGCATCCAGTGTTATTTATATATAGAAGGGGGATAGCATTAAATGAGGCGTTTTTTCTGAGAGGTATATAAAAACACAGCAAAATTTGACATGCTAAAAATTGCTATAGTTCATCATTGTATCCTCATGAAAGCTGATAAAGTTAAACATTAGTATAGCAAGCAGATAGAATTCCAACTTACATTTGAGAATGCCTAACTTTCCTCCTCTCTGTGGCTCTCTGTGTGCATAAAGCACAGTTTTTGAGAAGCGTGGGGCTTCTGCCCAGGGCCACCTACCAGAGCTAGGCCTCATTTGCTCAGGTGTGCTCACTGCTTTAGCTTCTTGAGTTAAGCCTGGGGAAAGTCCCATGCAAGCATCTGCTTCACTTGCTCTGCCTCTCTGATGAGAGTGAGGTGGGGCGGGCAATGCATTCTGTGAGTAGGTTTTGCATGGAAAATATTGTGGGTTGCTTTCACTCCAGCTGGACAGCTTTATACAGCCATAAACCTTTACTGCTGTATTAAGGTTCTGTTCAAAGAGTATGAATCTCTGATATTCATGGTCCAACAAAACTGTTGCTAATTACTTATCTACTGAGTTAGCTACCAGGATTGGCAACTTGAATAATGACAAAATCTCTGTACTTAATATTCTCCAAAAAGGTAATATTCTCATTCCTATAAGAACATAGTTTTCATTTTAAAAACACAAAGGAACAAATTGGAAATGTGTACTTGTGCCCCTTTTCCCAAAAGGCCACCTTGTATAGCCTTCTTACTGAATATTTCTCCATTCCTGAAAGGTAATTTCAATGTATGTGTCACAGACGTAGGACGTTTTACAGTTCTGGGCAGGCTGTTCTAATTACCAGTTCTCATAGTTGGGAGTAAATGTTCCAAGGAGCACTTGGAAGCAGATTGTGCCCTCCGAGCATCACTTTTCAGGAGCAAGGCTGAAGCAATGGTCTGCTGCAGAGGTCTGTTGCATTCACAGCCTTAAAGCAGGACAAACCCTTCAGGTATCACCAGTCGCCGAGTTCCTTCCTCCAGCAGTTCTTCCCAGAAGTTGACTCCAGTTCCTTGACATCTTTTGGTGTGACTCTGTCCTTGGAGGCCACATCTGTGTTTTCAACTGGCAAAATCGTATCCATTCTTGCAGCTATCTGATAGGGTCATGCCTGTTTTGCCAGATCCTAAGAAGTTGGCGGTTATTGTGCAGAACCCTAAAGAAATGGAGCTTAGTAGGAGCCATAAGAACCCTGTGCCAGCCCTTTATAGATGTATGGCCTCTGAAAAAGAGTTGGTATTATTATCTGCTTTCTATAGATGAGTAAATGGAGACTTGGAGAGTTTAAGGAATTAACCGATATCAGTACAATCTGCATTTGGTGCTGCTAGTATTCATACCCAGAGTTCTCAGAATCAGAGCTTCTTTGCTTCTATATATCACATTACTTAAACTAGACCTTATTTACCTTGAAAACATAGATTTTATTTTAGGAGACCTTTTTGGTGAGAAGAAATGGCTTCAGAGGCCAGCCACCCTATGCATGTCATCGGCAGTCCCATTCAGGGTGAATACTTGGTCATTCTCCTTTTCCCCTGGCCTCCTGCTCTCTCCCTGTAGCAGAGTTCTGAATCACTGAGGCTACCTCCCCTAGTTGTGGTTTGTATTTTTAAATATGAATGACCTACTAGCTTAACCCTTGGAGAGTTTGTTAATCTGAATAAATCACCAACTGATACGAATGTGTGAGGAAAGGGTTGAAGTAGTTTGTGGGCTTCCTTGTTTGTTCAGAGAGGGCATCCCAAAATTAGTGTATCTAGGAGTAAAGTACCTGGGATTGTTGAGTAGGCTGTAACCCTGAAATCTCTCTCCAGTTTTCATTTTCCTCTCTCTCCCCAGCCCCCAGCAAATTTCTCTTGGTTTTCCTGCCTTAATTCCTTATTTTTTTCCTGTTAGGGTCACATGGACTTATATTATTCTAGAATGTGACTAGAAAGTCAGGAAGGAGAACCAGAGTCCTATTTTCTTGCCTTCTTTAGTCTATTTTGACAGTAATGAAGACCTTCAGACTTAGTATATCTTGGTCACAGTTTTTCTTTTTAAAGAAAATACTCCTTTCAGAGGTATCACACCTTGAAAATGAAAACTAGACCAAAGGCAAGTGGCTGGGGCTCATGTGTGATGCCTTGCCTTTCTCAACGGTGCTGGGCTGCTAAATCTTGGGCCTCTTAGATATGCATCGTCTGCTCCAACATATCAAGGCCACTCGCTCTTATCATTGGGGATGAAATCCATGACAAATTTGACATTTTAAAGGGAACCCATTTTTAAATTATCTGAACGTTGAGGGGAGAAGGAGGGGATAGCAGACTCTTTGCCAGGGGGAAGCACAGGCCTGGCCACCTACCCTTCACACCCATTCCTTCTCCTTATCCAGCCCAGCTCGACGGGTCCAGCTCCTTCCTTTGTTCATCTTTGACCTACATGATCTCCTGGGGATTGGTAGGAGTAAAGGTCTTGAAAGTTCCTGTTTAAAAATAAGTAGTGGTGACTGAAATGCCTTTTTGATGGCTCATGAAATATTAACTGGGCTCAAGGCACTATACATTTGATAGAGGTACATTTGGAGCTTTCTACACTATTTGCGTCCAGCTTCCTGTGTTACTAAATTCATATGACTACTTCTCATAAGCAAGAAGTATGTTTTGAAGCAAGCAAAATGCAGGTTTGTGCTGCCACCAATGTGTCATAGCCTGCAGTTCACACCCCCAGTGTAGGTGTCAACAAAGCTGTCTCGTATTCTCCAACAGTATACAATGCCAAAACCAGAAAATGGGATCTGATTGCAAGGAAGGCACTGGCAAAACAGAACTCTATAGTGCTTGGTTCTGTTTGACATTTAGGGGACATTCACTTGGAGGACTCCCAAGCTCATACACGCCGAGAGAAGGCATGCAGTGGGTTGCTGGCTGCAGGGAGAAGTACGGAGGCCTTCTAATTCAAAGGAGGCTCACGTTCCTACCTCTACATGTGCCTCCCTCATGTTCCAAGCTGCGAGAAAGCCTGGATGCTATTCCAGAGCCTCCCACACAACGGATTTGCACAAGACTTAGTGGTTCTACAGGTTCTGCTATTAACCAAGAAGAGTTTCTTAATGTATGTTTAAAAATCTGGTTTCTTTTAAAATTACCCATCGCAGTCACATATTTGAAAATCATAACAGTGTAGAGTTGTGTTTTGCAGTTTAGCTTCTAAATCCTTAAAACATTTCCCTTAAGATAGGAGTGTATGTGTGTGTCTGATTGCTGTGTAATTAGAAGTAAATTCACAAATCAAAATTTAGGCAAGGTTAATCTCCTTCACTGTGCAGTCACAGGTAATGAAATTTCTAGAACTGTGGGATGAGTGCTTGTCTGAAGCTGGTACAAGTTGAGATTGAAACCAAAACTTGGAAAATGTGAATACTTTGTATCCTCTGACTATTTCGTTCAAGAATTGCAGGAGGGTGTTTTCCAAGAATACTTCTGAATATATAAAACCAGTAAATAGCTATGTGACATTCCTAGCATTAGAACAAAAAAATGAGTCAGAGACAAAGTTGAAACAGGAAATTAGTGTCCTGCCTGTCATCAAAGTACAAGTACCTTGACATGTTAGCAAACCTGTCTTGGTATCTGCCAAGGCATGGGGTTCAATGATCACAGAGGGCTTGCCAGACCGTGCTCTTTGGGGACCCTAGTTGCACAAGTTCCCTTGTATTCTATGTGAATGGTATCCCTTAATGCATAATTTCAGAGTATCAACTCAGTGACCAGATTTCCTAGCTCTGAAATGCTGGGCAAGTCTAGTAAGTTCTTTGTGCCTCAGTTTCTCCATTTGTGAAATGAAGATAATATTAGTACTTACCTCATAGGACTCCATTGGGGAATTAAACACATTGATGTATGTAAAATTACGGGGGCTATCAGTATTTCAAAATGTCAGTAATGATGATAATGATGATAACAGCAGTGACAACAACATTGGTGTGCACTTGCCACTGTGTTTTGCATTGAACAAATCAAAACACCACAGCATACTTCCTCAAGAGAAGCTTCCAGTTTCACAGGGAGTCAGTGTAGACAGAGACAAGCCTTTTACAATATTCACGACATAAACTAAAGAGGGAGAGTTCTTTTTACCTTCCTATTACATGTGGAATTTACCAGATACACCTGTATTTGTCATGCTAGCTATAAAATTTAAACTATCCTTCAGCACAGCAGTCATGATCTAGTGATCACTTGTTGTGTGTATGTTAATACCATTTTTATGTTTTTGAGACATTTGAATAAACATTTCCCATCAGTAGCAAGATAACTTTTTTCTGGCTTATTGCTAGGGAATGGGTCAAGAACTCAATGAGCATATCAAATGAGCAAAAGTCACTACAGTTTGAGGGGGTAAGGTCTTTCCTAAGGGCTGAAGAAAAGAAAACTTTATTCTCTGCTTCCTCGCGGTTTTTGCTTATAAAACAAGATGAGCATTTAGATGGAAAACAAAGCAAATTAATATTATCTGTCATTATTTGTAACTGAAGTGAGAGGGTAAATCAGCGAATGTTGCTAAAGGAGCAAGAACAGGGGTTCAGTATTTCAAAGCTGAAATACAATTTGAGAGTTATGATTTGAGAAGTTATATTGTCCCAAGGAAATTTTCCAAAACAGCATCAAATCTGAAATCCCAAACATGGCTGATTTTTAAGGGCATTTGGGAAGCTTTATAAAATTCCAGGTTCCTCAGCTTACCTAATTGCAATTTGCAGGAGTGAGGCCTGAGAATTTATATTTTTTAAAAATACTACAAGGGATTCAAAATACTCATGGCAAGAATGTAGTTTATAACCTGGACCAGCTTTATTTTTTATCCTTCTTTTTGAAGATCTACCTTATTGAAAAATAACAAATTTCATACATTTTTTCCCTACACACATTTTTTTCCTGCCCATCTGCCTACATCAGATAAAATGATCAGGCATTCTCGTTCCCTACAAGACTTCGAGGAGGCACTGTGAGGCTGGGTGGGCTTCCGGAGCTAGCATTCCAGGGTCTCTTCCCAGAGCCCCATCGGGTTCACAGCTGCAGAGCCCTCCTGGAGCCTGTGGGGATGGCTTCATAGAGAAGCATACGCACACTTCAGTGTGTAGACAGGGACAGGAATGTCCTGCTGAAGCTACAACTCTGGTTACCACTTCTCTTTGGCTGCAGACATCCTGTTCATTTGGTGGAATTTGTAGAGAGAAGGGAACTGGCCAGGTGCTGTCTTAGCCACAATAGCTATTAGATAAATGTAGGTTATATACTTTGGATAAATGATTAGCATTCATCTGAGTGCCTCTTTAGGGTCATATTGCAAATATTTCTTGCATATCTTTAAATCAAAGAGGTGTTTAAATTGAATGTTCTAAAATTAGAAGACAGTTCATGTGAATGGACTGCTTTCAGAATAGGAACATCTATTTACATGCTCTTTAAATTGCAAATCTCATTCCACCAGTGAAGCATTTCGAGTGAATGCCATGTTTTGACATAATTGATCTTTAAATTTTATTTCAGTTCAAGGCATAGTTCCTATTAATTTGCCCACTTGTCATTGCATGATTGTTACTTTTAAATAAGTACGTTTTGTTCAGCTTTCCATTGTACTCCAGTAAGGAAATACAGTTTATGAGGTGTATGCAGATCCTCTTTTCTAATAGCTGATTTTAAAGACACACATACACGTTTATGGGGGGATCTAAAATACTCTGGAATTTATTTACACAAAATTGTATATTCGTACATGTTTAAACTCCAGTCACCTTCAAAGTGCTCTCTGTTTGATACAATATACCTATCGAGATACTTTTTTCCAAACACGAGTTTTGAACTAGTCAATTTTGATGCCTTTTAGTGCTTCTGCCATTTTTTGTTTTACCTCTTTCAAATCAGCTAAAACGTTTTCCTTTGAGGACTTTTTTCATCCAGAGAAACAAACAAATCTAGACTGGGTGACTAGGGAGGGTGGGGCACCAGGTCATGCAGTTTTTTGGCCAAAAACTGTTGTACACTCAGTGGAATGGGCAGGTATGCCAGTAAATCACCCATCATGAAATAGGCAAATATGTTGAAAGAATCTCCAGAAAAAAAAATTTACTGAAGGCAGCTTCTTACAACACTAGCTGGGGCACTGATGTTGATGGGTTCCTAGAACACTGACCTAGTAATGTGATACAAGGGGCCTGACGTTCGAAAAAGAATTCCAATTTTTTTGGGTCCCACCTTCCTTGTATATGTTTGTGTGCATATACTGGGGGTACCAAAAAAATGTATACACATTTTAAGCAATTATGGTAGCAATGGGTAGTATGACGTTTGCTCAAAAGATGGCATTAATCGAATGAATGCTAGCACCACCATGCAACAAGCTGGATAGTCAAAGAAAATGGCAGAAGCACAGTTGTCCTTCAAGGAGCACTTGACCATTTTGAAGTGGTATTTGAAATTTGAGAATGGTGTGAAAGTACAACAATGGAGTCACAGATATGCAACCGAACCTCCAACATGCTTAGCAATTACATACATTCATGATAAGTTTGAGACACATGGTACTGTGAGTGATGTGTACAAAGGAAGATCTGGGAGACCTCACATAGCAACAAGTCCTGTAGTAGTTTACCATAATCAGAAGTGTCTGGACACTGATGGTAACCACTTTGGGCACCTCTTGTAATTTCAGAAGTCAAACATGAATTGTATTCACCTTTTGTTATCAGTATATATTGAACATTACAATTTTAATACATTTTTTCCTCTCAAAATGTATGCATTTTTGGCATATATATAGATATATATAGAAGAAGATACTGGGATAATCAGAAGGAAAATCAGTACTTTGACTCATTTAGCCATTTTAGCCTTTAGATTTATAGACTAACATTGTGTGCATTTGTATAATTTTTATGCCTTATAGGTTTTAAGTATACTTGAGAATTCTTTAAAAAATAAAAAGTCTTTACTAGGACTCTTTGGTAGCATGTAGAAATCTGTGTGAAAATATATTCATTTTAGATTATTTAGGATATTATTTGTATCTAAGTAATTTAGTCTACAATGGGACATAACCTCCTTTTCAGAGGTTTCAAATGTATTTTCCTTCTTCAGGGTAGGAATGGTATGTCTCAAAGAGTACACATAAAAAGGTCCTTTCATTGAATATATATGGCTTTTAATCAATTTATAAAATGATGTGGATACTATTGTTAATATTCAGAGTTGATAAGAAACTTTGAAAATGACACTTAATCATTCTTTCAACACAAGACAACAGTATTAATCCTACTTTTTTTTTTTTTTTTGAGTTGGAGTCTCATTCTATCGCCCAGGCTGGAGTGCAGTGGCATACTCATGGCCACTGCAGCCTCGACCTGCTGGGCTCAGGAGATCCTTCCACCTCAGCCTTCCAAGTAACTGGAACTACAGGCGTGCACTACCACGCCCAGCTAGTTTTTTTTATTTATTGTAGAGATGAGGTCTCACCAAGTTGCCCAGGTATTCCTCTCTCCTTGACCTCCCAAAGTGCTGAGATTACAAACTAATCCTACTCTTTTATGAAGTCAAATTGAAGTCAAATTATCTCAAGGCTAGTATATTTCCTGCAGCTTCTTGATACCATGTTTTACCTTTAATTCTGTTGCTAGACATAGACCATTCCATGGTTTCAACCACCAAGCACCCAGCTCTCTGTATAATGCCACAATTTCCTTTCCCTGGGATTTTTGCTGATATACGTGTCTTTGTTTATTTAAATATTTTATACCACCTCAGTGGTTTATATGGTGCTGCAGTTTACCAGGATTTTTCTCAATGAACTGATCTTAGAAAATCTTAAATTTTAGAATCCTTGGAGTCAGGTAGATATATTAAAAAAGAAAGAAATGAGGCCAGGTACAGTGGCTCACTCCTGTAATCCCAGAACTTTGAGAGACCAAGGCAGGAGGATTGTATGAGCCCAGGAGGTCAAAACCAGCCGGGCAACATTGTGAGAACTCATCTCTACAGAAAAAAAAAAAAAATTAGCTGGGCATGTTGGCACATCCCTGTAGTCCCAACTACTCAGGAGACTGAGGCAAGAAGATCCCTTGAACCCAGGAGTTTGAGGCTGTGGTGAGCTGTGATGATGCCACTGCATTTCTAGCCTGGGTGACAGTGAGATTCTAACTTAAAAAAAGAAATGGGATTTGGAATGCAATTATTTAATTATGGAAATCTCAATGGGTTTATCATAAGAGAAGAAGGCACTATGTATTGATATAGCATTGGAAGAGCGGCTGGTAAGTTCATTTCAAACGGTTAAGATAAACCTCTCATGTACAACTAAACAAGGTATTTTGTTGTTGTTTGTTTCATTTTTCTTTTCATTAAACATGCCCTCCTGGGATAATCATCTCCTGTGCATTTAAAACTAAGCCATTTCTACATAAGTGTATAAAGACTTTTCTGTCATTTCACTTTCTACTATTGTGCTGCGAGACCCAGACACATTCTACTGTAAGCTGAGTACAAATGTCTCTTCATTTTTGGCCCTAAATTATCAAACTTTCTGTTCTTTAAGTTTAGACATTTGGGAGAAGCACCAAGATATGAGATATACTGGCAAGGAATTTGTATGCAAAATGAAAGACCCAGAATTCCAGGTGACTATAAAATTGCAGAGCATGAAGAGAAAAGATAATTATCCCCCACGGGGCTTTTGACTTCCTTTGACATTTTAAAGTAGGAAGATTAGCTGCCTTTACAATAAACTATATCTGTCACCTCTGTCCATGAGGCACCCCCAGCCACCACCTGGGGTGGCTCAGAAGCATCCAGGTGTCCTGGAGTTGATGCCATTCATAAGAGCAGACTCATCAAGTCTATCAACATCTTAAGGTCATATGTCAGATTTTCATTTCATGAACTTCTAGAAAGTAGTCGTGTCTAGTATCCCACCCTGGTTCAAACCTACTTTAAAGGGACATGGGAATTTATCAGTTTATTTGAATTTCTTGTAACTTTTCTGAAGTGAGTTGGAACTCTTGGGCTCATCTCAACTCATTTCCCTGGAACATCCTTATTGGTTTCTAAAGCCAGGCTAGAGTAGAGAAGTATATCACAAATTCATAATCATTTTATCATGAGTTCTGAGACTGTACTTGAATACAAAACATCTGGGGATTTATAATGATCCAGGGAAATGCCCCACAGTGCCCCCCAAGGAAACCTCAAGAAGTCATTTGTTGCGATAAGAAGAGATCACTATTGGAGTGAGACATCAAGAAAAGGATGAAGATTAAAGATATGAAGACTAAAGGATATATTGACGAGCGAAAGCACCCTAGTAAGAATTTTATAAGAGAAAATGGAAGATAGAAGGAAATTATCAAATGAATATGGGGAGAAATTTCCCAAAACCAAAAATATAAATTTTGAGCTTGCAAAAGCTGTGTGAGTGTCCAGCTCCATGAATAAAAAAAGACCCACACTAAACACCATTATTGTAAAATTTCAACATGGGGATTACAGATCATAAAACTTCCAGGAGTACAGATTTTAGACAAATGATCAAAAGTAGATACAGCACAGTATTAATATAATTATTGAAATGAGAAGTCAGTGAAGCAAAGCCTTGTAAATTTTGGAAATGAGTTTTAATTTGAAATTCTAAACCAAGTCGAAATATTTCAGACATTCTCAAAACATGCCTCATTTTAACGTAATTATCCTCCATATACTTTTCTGAGAAAACCACTGGAGAATATACCCCAACAAGAAAAGGAATAAAACAAAAAAGATGAATGTATAGTATTCAGGAGTAGGAGATCTAACACAGATAGAGATGACAATTCTCAGGCTGATAGCAAAGGATGTCCCAGAAAGACAGCAGTAATAAGTCTAGAACAAACCATCAGTATTTCAGGTCTCTAGGAGAAAAAGGAAAAAAAAAAAGAACCAATCAGTTCTCTGAAATATTTGAGGGCATGTATAATTATGTAATAGAGAGTCAAAGGGTGTGAGGAAACTAATATACAATGGAAACTAATAAAAAAATCTAACAGTTACTAAGTCTGGTGGGGAAAAGTAATGAGTTTTTTAAAAAAAATAATGAAATTATGATACACTAGTTGATTCAAGAGTGAATAATATTTACTTAGAAATTAATAATGGCTACTAAGAATATAGATTTAACCAAAAATCAAAAAGTAATTATAGAGGAGAAGTGAGTTAAAAAGTATGTAAATATACTAAAAATTTCCTAGTGCTATAATAGGAAGTTAATAGTTAATGCCTCAGATAGATTAATCAAGAGATAATGGAATAGATACATCATTTAACAAATTATTACAAATGTTGAAAAGGGACCCTAGAGAAGCTGACAAGGTAGGAGGAGCAGGGAACAAAGATTTCTATTATTTTCATTATACGTCTTTTATCAGTCTTTACACGCAATATTTTTGATAAGGTTAAAAAATAATTTAAAAACAAATGTAATTTGACTGTATGTTATAGACACTAGTAAAGTTAAGAAATATATTCAGCTTTCATCTTTACTAAAACCACCAAAATGCACATTGTATTTTAGGAACAGGAAATAATATGGTAATTTCATTTCTCTAGAGAAAAAAGGGAAAGAAGCATATTAGTTTCTTATTGCTTCTGTAGCAAATTACCACAAACCTATTGACTTAAAACAACACCGTTGTGAACTGAATTGTGTATTCCCAAAATTCGTATGTTGAAGCCCTAACTCCCATATGATGGTATTTGGAGAAGGGGCCTTTGGGAGGCCGTTAGGTTTAGATAGAGTTCAGGAGGTTGGGGCCCTGTCATGGGATTCATGCCCTTATAAGAAGAGGAAGGAACACCGGAACAGAACTCTTTCCCCATGCCCGGCTATGTGAGGACACAGTAGGAAGGCAGCCACTATCTACAAACCAGGAAAAGGATTCTCACTAGAAAATGATCATGCTGTTACCATGATCTCAGAATTACAGCCTCTAGAGCTGTGAAAAAATAAGTGTCTGTGTTTAAGCCACCCAGTGTAAGGTATTTTGTTATGGCAGCCCAAGCAGACTAAGACAAACACAAATTTATCATCTTACAGTTTGGGAAGTCAGAAGCCCAAATGAGTCTTGCAGACTAAAATCAAGGTATCCAACAGAGGTGCACTCCTTCTGGAGGCTCTGGGGAATAATCTCTTTCCTTGTTTTTGCCAACTTCTAGAGGCCTCCTGCATTCCTTGACTTGTGGCCCCCTCCTATGTCCTCAAAGTTCATTCTCCATCCTCTGCTTCTATCATACCTTCACCTTCTCTGTCTCCTCTGACCTTCTTGGCTCCCTCTGACAGCCCTGTGATGACATTGGGCCCACCTAGAGAGCCAGGATTATTTCCCCAACTCAGGTTTCTTAGTCGCTTCTGCAAAACCCCTTTTGCAATGTAAGGTAACACATTCACTGACTAGGAGATTAGGACATGGACGTCTTTGGGAGACATTATTCGGCCTACCACAAGAGGTAAAGGAAGGCAGAAGCAGAACTTCCTTACACTGAATCCCAAAGTATCAGGATTATTGTCAGTGACTAGAAATTCGGATAAAACTACATGTTCTGTGTTATATCTGGATATGAATGAAAATTCAAATTTAATGTTATAACTACTATAGAGAACATTGGTATCTTGGAAAATGTGGAAACTTTATGGAAAATTTGCCTTATGAAATTATTTCCCACAAGAAACTCAAATGTGCCAAAAGGAAAAAAGCAAACACCCCCATTAAAAAGTGGACAAAAGACATATTTATTTTGATACTTCTCAAAAGAAGATATACAGCAGCCAACAGACACATGAAAAAGTACTCAACCTCACTCATCATCAGAGAAATGCAAATCAAAACCACATTGAGATACAACCTAACCTCTGTAGGAATGGCCATCATTAATAAAACAAACAACAACAGATACTGACAGGGATGCAGAAAAAAAGGGAATACTTCTACACTGCTGGTGGGAATGCAAACTAGTTCAACCTTTATGGAAAAAAGTGTGTCGATTTCTAAAAGAACTAGAAATTGATTTCTAAAAGAACTAGAAATTGACCTTCATATCACCCAGCATTTCCCCTACTGGGAACATGCCTGGAGGAACTCAAAATATTCTGCAAAAAAGATACCTGCACATGCCTGTTTATTGTAGCATTATTCACAATAGCAAAAACATTGAACCAATGGTGCTTCCCATCTAAACTGGACTGGATTTTTTAAAATGTTGTACACATGCACAGTGGAATATTACACAGCCATAAAGGACAAACATAAACTTTATAGCAACTTGGATAGACTTAGAGTCTATCATATTCAGTGATCTATTACAGAAACAAAGAACAGAGTATCACATATTCTCACTCATAAGTGGACTCTGAACATTTACCATAATACTATAAGAAAGGGATTGGCAGTAGTGGGATACTGCCAGGGTGGGGGTGGGAGGGAACATCAATAATCGTACCTGATCTCAAACCAGGCAAAGTGGGGATGAAAGGGAGGCCCAAACTTTACCTGTACAATACTCACTTGTATACCTAATCTTGAATTGTACCCTGCATCTTTAAAATAAAATATATTAGTCTTATTAACTTCCACAGCCTCTTGTCTGCCTCTTCCCCTCTTTCCTCTGGCTCACGGCCAGGCTGAGCTGGGGCCACAGACTTCAACCAGCCTGGAGCAAGGGGTCCTCCTTCCCTGAGTCAGGGCAACCCCCCAGTACATAACACTGTCTCTGTAAAAGGCTGAAAATGAGGCTTTTGGAGCAAAAAGTCTGTGTTTACAGAATAGCAGTAAGGTATATGCCTGCAAACAAAGCAGCTTGTTACACTTAGGCCCCAATAAAAAATCTTAAGGCCTAATTAACAGTTTAGGTAGATATAAAAACATAATGAGAAAAACGATCCATTTGCAAAAAAAAAAAAGGAAAAATAAAGAAAGAAAAAAAATTAAAAAAGAGAACTTGGTCAGGTCTGGCAGGTTGCTAACGCGGGCGCATGTCCACACATGTGGTCTGCATGACCAGGAGGGCCAGCCTAATGGCCTCCACACGTGCCAATGTTGTACCTGTGTATGTCGGAGCAGTTTTCAACTTGGCAGGAAGGGAGCTGCGCAGAAATTTGCGTAAGCCTTGATGATTATTTTATGCAAATTTTAAAAATAGAAATTATTTCCCTTAAAACAGGCAGATAAGCCAACCACAGTTAATAGTTTAGGTGCTGGAACCGAACAACTGAATTTAATAGGCAATTCTATCACTTTCTGTGTGAGTTTGGACAAGCTACTCAACCTCCCAAAATATGCTTCATTGGGTTGTGGTAAGGCCATCCCTAACACATTGATACACTGAAGGCATTCAATAAATGTGAGCTCCTATTTATCATCCTCCTCCTCCTCATCATTATTATTATTACTAATTACTGGTTCATCTTCTTTTTGAGAAGAGTAGCTTGTCTAGTAATCTCTAAACCCTGAAGGTTTCTTCCTGAGCTGTCATACTGGAATGTGACCGTTTATGTCTGGATTTATCACCAAATGTGTAGGACTGATAAAATTGTTGACAGAAAGAAGTGAGGCTTTTAGGATGACCTTGAAAATGAAGGAAGCATTTCATAAAAAAATAACTTCGGCAGCAATAAATGTAAAGCCATATACTTAAGAATGTATATTTATGAATGCAAAATGAGGAAAAAATGATAAAATATACCAGAGTGGATCACAAATGATTAATGGTAGAAGCTAATAAACCTAAGTGTGATATTATTTAAACAGGAGTTATATGCCAGTCTTTTGAATGCTAATATAATACTAAACTATGTTATCAGTAGTAAAAATAATTTTTGTTCATTTCTATCTTATGTAATAAACAATTTGATTGACCTTTGTCCTGATTCCTGGGAAGGAGGTTAAATCCTTGGAATTTCCCAAATAATGAGAGTATCTGTTAGTCATAGTGGGCCCTGTATCGTTTTAGAGTGGAGGCTAGTCATGCAGGAGAGGGCAACCATGTGCCCAGAGTAAGCCACATGAGGTCAGCCCATCCTCTTGACTTTCAGGGAAAGGGTGGAGGCTGTAAATTGAGTTCAGCCATATGGCCAGCGATTTATTCAGTCATGACTATGTTGTGAAACTTTAATAAAACACTCTGGACATGATGCTCAGAGGGGCTTCCTGGTGGGTGAACACATGGGTCTAATAAGAGGGTGATGCCTCGTGAGCATATGGAAGCTTTGCCTTTGAAGCCCTCTCAGACTGTGCCCTGCTGGCCCTTCCTTTGGCTGGTCCTGAGTTGTACCCTTTGTAATAAAACTGTTGTATGTGTAGTGCTTTCCTGAGTTCTGTGAGTCACTCTAGTAAGTTATCAAACCTGAAGGAGTCATGGGGACCCTTCAAGTTTGTAGCCATTTGGCAAGAAGTGAAAGTGAACTGTGGCACGTGTCAAAAGTGAGTGCTGTCTTGTTGAGGTTTGTGCCCTTTAATCTGTAGAGTCAGACACTAATTCCAGGTAGGTAGCCTCAGATTGTAGAATTGCATTAATGCATTGAGGGAAATGAAAGATGTCCAGAAATCTAAAACAATTACGTTTAATTTACAATTTTTTTGAGTCAGAGTCTCATTCTGTCACCCAGGCTGGAGTATAGTGGCATGATCACGACAATCACAGTTTATGGCAGCCTCGACCTTCTGGGCTCAGGTGATCCTTCCGCCTCAGCATCCCAAGTAGCTGAGATTACAGGCATGTGCCACCACGCCTGGCTAATCTTTTTATTTTTATTTTTGTAGAGACAAAGTTTCACTATATTGCCCAGGCTGGTCTCATACTCCTGGGCTCAAGCAATCCATCCACCTCAGTCTCCAAAAGTGCTGGGATTACAGGCATGAGCCACAGCATCTGGCCTAGATTTTAATTAAGATCAAACAAATGGTTTTTGAAAGAGTTAAAAATTGTTTGACCTAAAATGTACAGTGCTAAGTGCCATTAACAGCATTTGAGACACATTCCAGCATTTGAGAAACTTGGATACTTCTTATGAACTAGATCGAAGATTGGCCCTAAATCAGAAGTCTGTAAAAGACAAGCTCTTATTCCTTCTTTGAAGTAATGAAGTCATTATCTGCAAGCCTTATTGTTATGCCTCCCTCCATGACCAGTTAAATATTGGAAACTGCTTCTTTCTTTCTTCCACTATTTCCAATCAGACCTTCTCAGGCACTTCTGCCAAGAAACCCTAGGACAGTCACACCATACCTGTAGATGTACTGCCCATACCTCTCACAAACCAACAAAACACCTCTCATGAGACCATTCATGTGCTTCTCCCTCCCCTCCCCTCATTGCTAATTTTGAAGACACTGAAGAACTCAGTGAAGTACACAGCATACATAAGGGATTATTTATCTGTGTGATTCCATGTAGGTCTTTTGAGCCTGTGCATTCCTCCACCTCCTTAGTCTGAACTCTGGATCACCCTCCTGACTGTGGCCTTGGTCAGCTTCCAGTCCTTGCCTTCATCTCCCTTACTTGTGACTCACGATTTCCTCTCTATGCCTGCTCCTGGCTTCCTTACCAGCCTTTCCTCGTTGCCTGTTCTAATCTCTGTATGTTAGTATTCCAATTTGACCTCTGGGTGACTGAGACCAAGGGCAAGTGACCTGCCAAGGCTCTACAGTGAGCAGTGGCAGGCCTGGGCTCCCTGCCTGCCTGCCTCTGCTGCCTTCCCTCCACTCTCCCATCCCCCCCCCCCCCCCCCAGCTGTGCTTCCTTACCAGGTAGAGATTCACATTTCAGTCCCATGCACACTCCACTCTGCAAAACGATGCATCAGCTGCCGAGACCTTGGATTAAGAAGTTTACGAAAGTGTGTGTGTCCCACAAAAAATATTCTGAACAAAATCCCCTTTTCTCTTTATTCGCTCATTTCGGTCAGTTTAAGAAATTTATGTCAGCTTTATTTCTACTCTAGAGTCTAAATTCTCTCTTTGGTGTCCAGGAAAATGCCTCTACACCTTTTCCACATTAAAAATATTTCAAGTATCCAGAGTTTTCCCTCTTCCTTTTTTATCTATTTGGATCAAGATAATTTATATACAAGTTTTATCACAAAAAAATCAAACCAATAAATGTTAAAAATAAAAACAAACAACTTAAATACAAAGGAACATCCCATACTGCCTTTTCCCTTACTATAAGTGAAATCCCTGTTAATGGCAGCCAGAACTGCACACCAGTAGAGAATGGGGCCTCTCGTGTTCTGAGATGGACTTATCACATGTTTAGCAGCTGGGATTTATGTGAAGACTCATTCCATAAAACAGCAGTGGCAGCCACCTCCTGCTGTAGTGCACTTGGAGGTACAGTACCTGAACTTTTCCAGTCCTAGCTGGTCCTTTATACTTTGTTTTATGTCTTTCTAATTTTTCTGACTGTTCTTGACATTTTCTGACCTCACAGTACTTTTATTATTATTTTTATTGCTACTATAACAATGATAACTTAAGGCTGTGATTTATATGATGGTAACTTAGCCAAGGGGGAGATGTAGGCATATGCTAACAACATGCCATAAATGTTCAGATCTATTAGCCTTTCAGTTTTATAAAAGTGGGAAACTTTGTTTTTGTTTTGACACAGTTGAGTTTGAAGAGTTATGAATAACTACAGGATTGTATTTGCTGATAGACTTATTGCTATGGGTGCGTAAGCTGGTAGAATAATGGGAGACGTCTCAGTGTATCTGAATTAGCCGTACATCGCACATGACAGTCAGCTCACTCAATTTCACTGTATTTTTTGAGTAATTGGTAGTCATTCTCTTGTTCTTTTATCTTTTCCAGTGTAATTATAATTTTCAACTTATTATAATGATAAGAGTGCCACAAATTATTGACACATTTCCTTAATTGTAATAATTTCAATATGTAACTGTCTTATTTGGGAGATGTCAAGCCTTTTGCTCTGACAACAAAAGCCAGTCTCCTTGGAGGGTGGATAGCATTGCTCTAAGCTTCCGGGTCCAAAGGCTGTTGGCCTCTGCTGTGCTGTCTATAGGGAGAAGATGGCCATTGCCTATGCCAGGCACTGTCTGAGCAGTCAGTTGCACACTTGCCAACAGGTAAGAGCCAGAATTTTTTTCTTTCAGCCCCAGTGTGTGGCCATGAGCCTGGAGGCTGTGTCCCCCTCCTGTGCTCCTGCTCATGAAGCCTCTACTGTGCTTGCTGTGGCTGTGTGACTGGACCTATCTCTTGAGTCTTTGCATTCTACTCCCAGAGGCTAGAGACCTGCTATTCTCCTAGTTTGCCAGACTTGGTTATTATTGGTGCCCACCCACAATGGACTCTGCTTCCTGTGCTCCTCTCCCTCAGCCTGGACTCTAGATAAACTAGATGCTTTTTGCTGAGGCATTGCCATTTCTGTCTTTCTGAATCATAGTTAGCAACATCATTGGTAGCTGTGATTTAATTAATTTCGGTGAACTGAATTGAAATGTATTGTTTCTTCATTTACCATCTTGGTGGAATTATTAAAAATAACATTACCCTGTACATGATAGATTATCTGACCTTAAGCATCACTAGAAAAACTTTCCAAGACCTTCACAGTCTCCAGATTTTCAGACAGCACTGTAACATCATGCTGGAATAGTAGCATACTGGTTTTAGGTGAATGATTTCCTTTATCACTGTCACAATTAACCCCTCACTCTTTATCTAACATTTCAAGTTTCTGACTAAGAACCATCTCTGCTGGACTCTGTTCTTCAGAACTTGCTTTTGTCTTTATTTCCAAGGTTGTTTTTCACAAAGGAGGTACCATCTCTTCTTGAGAGTAAGTGGGTACCAAATGGTGAGCAGAGAGCAGAGCTCTTCTGAAACTCACAGAGATGTTCAGCTTGGCCAAGTCACTGTAGCAGATTGTGGTTCTAAAAATGGCCACACCCATATTTGCAGTCCCACATGCTCTTCCAGAATGTTGCCCCCCTTCCTCCCTGCCCCCCGCCGGGAGGTGGAACCTCTTCCCCCTGTTTGGGAAACTGGTGGGGGGTAATGTCATAGCTACCTCATGAGGAGAGTGTGGCAGAACTGGGGCTGAGGTAGGTCACGGCAGGTGACACAGTCACACCTAACTTGGTCTCGTACGATCCAGTCACTGTGCTGTGAGGGAGGCTGAGGGAGCCCATGTGGACAGGGCTATGTAGAAGGATCTGTGGCTCATAGCCTGCAGTCAGCATTGACCTCCAGACAGAGGAATGGACTGTCTTTCCTGTGAGTCTGACCACCAGCCTTGGCATCTTCCAGCCCAAGCCCCAGACAACAGCGCTGTCCAAATAACAACCCAGCCTGAGCCTGCAACTTGGCAAGACCTCATCTCTACAATAAATCAAAAATTAGCCTGGCATGGTAGTGCGCACCTGTAATTCCAGCTACTTGGAAGGCTGAGGCAGAAGGATCGCAGGAGCCCAGCAGGTCGAGGCTGCGGTGGCCGGGAGTGTGCCACTGCACTCCAATCTGGACGACAGAGTGAGACTCCAACTCAAAAAAAAAAAAATATATATATATATAGAGAGAGAGAGAGAGAGAGAGACAAATTATTGATTTACTAGCACAATCTACGGAGTGCTAAAGCCAAGTTTTTGTTTGTTTGTTTGTTTGTTTGTTTTTAGAGACAGGGTCTCATTCTGTCATCCAGGCTATAGTACAGTGGTGCAATTATAACTCATTGCTCTCAACCTCCTGGGCTCAAATGACCCTCCTGCCTCAGCCTCTTGAGTAGCTGGGACCACAGGGGCACACCACCACCTCCATCTATTTTTATTTATCTATTTATTTTTGTAGAGATGGGTCTTGCCATGTCTCTCAGGCTTGTTTTGAATGTCTGGCCTCAGGCAGCCCTCTGACCTCAGTCCAACAAAGCTCTGGGTTTATAGGTATGAGCCACCACGCTCAGCCCAAGTTGTGATTATTTTCTTTGGAGAGGAGATTACAACGATGAAGATGGAGCATTGAGAGCATTGGTTGGTGGTACAAAATGTCCCTCTTTTCTCTTTCTCCTCAAGAAAACCTTGCCTCTACTCTTCACAATACAGCTCTACTGTGCCCTATTTTATGAACCCTTTCCAGATGCTCATCAAATAATTTTTTTCATACCTCTGCTCTCAAATACAACTCTATTCTAACATTGTTAGCATTGCATCAAAATTATTTGTGTTCAAGTTATTCTCCTGCAATGACAAAGATGGTGCACTGTTCATCTTTATGGTCCTACCGGATTGGCACATGCAGCATCTCACTCAAACTCTGTTAAATTAATGAATACAATAATACAAGCTCTTATTATTAAGGCCAAGGTAACAGACTTTACCTTCATGTTGACCAATTCACTTTTTCCTAATCCTCAGTTACAGAGCATTCCTTCTAATCCTGGTCACATTCCTGACCTTAGTAAAGTACCCAACTCCATGTTATCTTTCCTAAGAGACTGTGGGCCTTTTGCCGAGGACATGTCATTACAGTTAAATAACAGTAACAGCAAATGGAAAAGAACAATAACCACAAACCTGCAAAACAACAGCAATACAAAAATGCCAGACAAATATCTTCCTGATGTCAGATCAATAGTGACATCTTTATGTAACTGGAATAAGTTGTATTACTTACTTAGACAGTCAAGTAATAGCTTTTAAGATCGATCCTAGTCTCCTCAGGTTGCACCAGACTATGTGTAAATTACTTATAAAAATTTTACTACCTGCTGTCCCCATACACGTACCATAGGCATCTTAACCCTTCTCAAAGTTCCATGAAACATTGCTTGAAATCTCAAAGAGTGCCTCTCCCTTCTGGCCTCTCGCTGGTGTTCACACGTGTGCAGCCCTGCTGCACTACCATGGGGACTGCTCGTCAGGCAGTGCTCACACACCAGCCAATGGCCAGTTCTCTGAGGCCACCCACCACAGTCTCCCGCAGTGTCAAAGCAATGCCACATTCACCGCCACCTGCAGGGAGCCACAGCCAAGGGGAGAGTCTTCCTCCACCCTCCATGAATTATCTTGTTTTTGACTTTGGTTTCACCAAGCACCCTCTGAAAACTCTGTGACTTTGTCTTTTGCCATCTCTACCTGGTACATGAAACAGTTTCTGGAGTAGGAATAGGCCAAGGAGGAGAGAGACAGGTTCCCTCTCCAGATCTCACCTCTGCCAGTTGTACAACTCTCATTTGAGAAGTTGTCTAATGAAAAAAAAATATGTATATATATATATATTTGGTCATTCCTATGTCTGAATTCCAGTTTAGTTTCCATAAGGGCCTCTGTCACAATCATAGAGTTTACTATGTCTTTACATGTGAATGTATGAATTAGATATTCTTAGATATCCTAGCAGCATGAAACTGGGCCTTCTGGTTCCAGCCTTGAGGCCAGTCCAGCTGGCATGGTGTAGCATCCAGAAGAAACACAAAATCAACCTTCAAAGACCATCAAGTGCTAATCCTTTCCTAAGATTCTCTCATGAGGCGTGCTCGTGTTGTGCATCACCCAGCAAGACATTTAGGAAATCTACTTCAGACATCTTTACCTGTCCCCAAGATTAAATCCTCACAAAAGCAGCTGTCGTCCCCAATGTTTCTAATCCGTCTATAGCCGGGGCCGCGGCGAGCACCACTCAGTGCAGAGCTGGCTTTTTCAGCAGGCCCATGAAAGTTGGACATCAGAAAATTAGTGGTACCAAATTTCTCTTCGGAACAAAAACCTTGGTAAAACTATCCCTCTCTTAAGATCATTAATTCCCACCCCCCATAAACTTTACCACTAAGTGGAAAGCTAGAACAAATATATGTTTTAAGACAAGTTTACGTACCAGTCCTGGATAGCTGTCCTGGGAAAAGCACACAGTGAAAGGTTCTAGAACATGCCGTGGGTGTCATTGCCCTGGCTCCAGAGTCTAAGCGTTCTGCAAGAGGCAAAAGGTGGGTCTTCACAGAGTTATTTCCTTGTGAGTACAATATGCACCAGGTGGTTCTTGTCACCACAATCATGCTAGATGCAAGGACATAGGATATAGCCATTGTCCCAAATTCTGAGCCATTCAGGGATTCTGATTGAATACGTTCCCCAAATTCTAGGGCAAGTGAAGTAATTAAGGCATAAGTTAGAGACACAGAGTATGATCCAAACCAGATGGCTCAGGGTGGAAGTGCTGATATGACCTGGGAGATATACTTTTTTACCATCTGTTAAGTCCTTGTTTGTCAAAATTTGCCCTCAGCGGGCTGCTTCTCACATATGACACTTTCTCCCAGGTCTGCACTGCCAATTTTGGTCCCATTGTTGTTATTTGTTCTTGCTTTCTGAGCACAGTCATCGTCATCTCATCTAAATTCACTTTGCCAATGTCTAGAATTCATAAAGCTTTTGGAGAGTAAGTTTCAGCTCTCAATTTCCCCTTCAGGGACCTGATGCAGCCATATCTAATCTTCCAAGCCTTGCTCTAACACAGCGTCTTAGACCTATGTGATTCTACACCCTCCATGGCAGTGCAGTGGTGATCTCAGCCAGGACACTGGGCAATCTGGAAAACCCCTTGTAGGCATCCCTTTCTCCCCAGAATGTTGCACAGGGACTGTCGCCAACTCCTCCTGTCCTCTGCCCCCAAACACTCCCAAGCAAAGTCACTGTTTTCTCACTCCCTCTTATTTTGGCCAAACTACTCTAAGCCTCTCCATGCCTTTCAAGCTTTTGTTGTGGTTGTTGTTGTTGCTCTACGTGTCTGTCTTAATGACTTTTCCCATGTAGACCAATTCAGCCTCTCTCGTCTTCTTCAAACCTGTATCTCCATCTCTCACCCAATTCAGGGAAAATAAGACCTAGTAAGTAAGCAGTGAAACAGTGAGCTTCCTATGGAAGTCCGTGAAAGGAGCAACAAGACTCCAGTCCATATTTCTGTCCCTGTCACATTGACTTAAACTACATTTGGAAGGCCTAGTTGAAGGCTGGTAAAAATTCTCACAAGCTTTCTGTACTATTGCTCTGTTTAACAGAAGAGAAATAACTTTCTCTTCTATGAAAGATACCTCCCCAAGCACAGATAGACTATTGGCTATCAGCTTGCTTTTTGCTTCACATATTTTCTGCAGAGGAAGGATATGAGTGTTTTGCTTGAGAGGTGGTCTCTTGAAACTCCTTTCTATCTACTTTCCACAGGGTGGAGGCATCAGGAGTGGTGTTACTTGAGAAGTGAAATTGATAATATCACACAGGACTTGAAAACAATGTGTACCGTCGCTAGACCAGAGTGAAGGTAAGAAATAGAATGTGGAGAGTTCCATGTCTCAATTTGAATATGGTTGGGATACTGGAGAGACCCCTCTAATAGGACCTACTGGGATTTGTTTGAGAGAACTTCATGGAGGTGTGTTTTGATCAGTATTTCAAAGAAAGTGAGGCCACTTTTTTTTTAAAGACGTAGAAAGCAGATTTCATGGATAGATGCATCTCCTCATGCGAATTCTTTATGGAAAATTTTCAGACTTCGCAGAGTGACTGACTTAACAGCAGGTACAGGGGAGATGATCATTCAGTGAATTGATTAGTACCCGAGATTTCATGTGGCATAGTGAGTGTTCAAACTTGTTCCCGAAACTGAGTCACATGAGGGAAATGAGACTGACCAGGTGCAGGAACAAATTAAGAGACATTTGAAGAGGGACTTTTCCATAACTCTTGCTGGTTCCACTCCAATGTCCGGGGAACTTCAATATTAAACATATTAACAGTTTATTCCACCTCACAGGGTTGACCTATTACGTAACCAATGAATTCTTAACTTTCTGGATATCAATACAAGGAATTTAAAAGGAATACTATTTCAGATGTAATAAGAGAGATGGAGCTGACTGGAAGATTGTTGAGGATAGTGGGGTTGGTAAAGTAGAGTCTGATAAGGGAAAAAAAGGTATGGTCCGTTAAGAAACTCAATATTAAAACAAGTTAGCAAGCTACTTATAAGTTTCCTCCTGGCTCCCTCTAGAATTTTAGTGTTAGTGCCATTTGAATGCAGCTATTACTTTACAAAGAAAATAGAGAGTTGATTTAGATTATTTTGGTCAGTCTTTGCCTCTTCTGTCATATCTAGACTATTCTAAGTTTTGGTAATGTTATTATTTCATTACATACAAATGGGGACCTCCCAAAAGGCCGGAATTCTCTCTTGGAGGGTGGGCCCCTCGTAGTACAGGCTTCCCCCGCTACGTAAGCGTTCTAGGAACCCATCAGCCTCAGTCTACCAGCTCATATCGTTGTGAGAGATTGTGCTCTAGAAGTTTTTTTTGGAGATTCTTTCAACACATTTGCCCATTTCTTGATGGGTGATTTACGAGCACACATGCCCACGACTGTGCTGGGTGTTCAGCAGTTTTAGACCCAAAACAGCATGACCCCCGTACCCCATACCTCACCCTCCCTATTCACCTAATCTCACCCCAAGTGATTTTTTTGTTTGTTTGTTTCCTGGATGAAAAAAAGTCCTCAAAGAAAAACGTTTTGCCAATGTGGAAGACATGAAACAAAAAACTGCAGGAGCACTAAAAGGCATCAAAATTGATTAACTCAAAAACTGTTTTGAACAGTGGAAAAAGCATCTCGATAAATGTATTGTATTAAACAGAGAGTTCTTTGAAGGTGACTGAAGTTTAAACATGTAAAAATAAATACACAATTTTTAAATAAGTAAATAGTTTCCAGTTTTTGGTGAGTTCCCCCTCATACATGTTGGCCACTTGTTTGTGATTAATAACTGAAAGCTTCGCTAATTTTTGTCCCTGATTCTAACTTAGAACTGACCAGAGAAAGCCTCCCACCACTCCCAACCAAGCACCTGGCAGTCTCCCATCAGGGCATCCAGAAGCCTTCCTTTTTTCCACTATAAAACTTTCCCATTCCTCTGCCTGTTTTTGAGTTTCTGCCAAACACAAGTGATGGTGTCTGACTCCCTTGTTGTAGCAAACTCTGAATAATCTGAATATGCCTTTGCATATTCACACTGGGTGGATCTCGTTATCTGCACACTGCCATTCAGACTCACTGGCTTTAGCCAGGGTTTCAAGCTCTAACCTCCAGACTTCCTCTCCTTAGTTGCCTTGTGAGCAGGCAACTGAGAATGAACAACAAAGATCTAAATGTATTCGAAAAGATTGAAGTAGGACAAGAATATTGGTTTTAGATAATTTTTTATAAATGTGAGAAGATAAAAGTAGCTTTTTTATCTTTGCAAATCTTTTTTGGGAGGCATGGTAGCAAAGATAGATATAGGTATAACACTGATATAGATATAAATAAATACATATTTAGATATATTCCCCCCTCTACTTGATGAGAAGGGTGAGGTGAAGAAGAGAAATAACACATTAAGGAGAAAAATTTTACCTCTGTTAAACAGTAAGTGAATAAGAAAGTAGAAAGAAAAATCTGTAACTGACAACTCTAACCATAGAAATACAATTTTTCCTTAAAAACTGGCCACATGTCAGCTGACTTGTGTATACATTTAGACTACACACGCACACACAGACTATTTCAACATCCAATAATCTACTCTTCAGTTTTTTTTTTTCCTAACCTACAGGCAATCCCATGATCTTTCATAATTGTATCTAAAATTGTTATACAAAGGGGGTCCCCTCCAAAAAAATCATAGATTTATTCTTACATGTTTAAACTTAAGTCACCTTCAAAGTACTCTCTGTTCAATGCAAGACACGTGTCAAGATGCTTTTTCCACTGCTCAAAACAGTTTTTGAACTAATCAATTTTGATGCCTTTTTAGTGCTTCTGCCATTTTTGGCTTCCACATTGGGAAAACGTTTCCCTTTCAGGACTTTTTTCATTGGGGAAGCAAAAAGAATGTTACTCAGGGTGAGATTGATTGAATAGGAAGGCTTGTGGCAGGATGCGGCATATGCTCAGATATATTTCTTGTATGATTGGGTGAATAAACGCAGAGACACATGCAGCAATTAGCCTCACCTGGGCTGACTAAAATGTCTCCCACTAGCCCAGCGACAGGATGGGGGTTGTTAGCAGAGGTATTTCCCTTTGAAAGGCAAGTTGCAACTTCAAAAAACTCGCCGCAGGCACCAGGCAGTTTTTTTTTTTTTTTGAG
>CAUYQG010263544.1:0-18471 GCA_963574415.1 Tarsius wallacei
AAATTAGCCGGGCATGGTAGCGCGCGCCTGTAGTTCCAGATACTTGGAAGGCTGAGGTGGACGGATCGCTGGAGCCCACCAGGTCGAGGCTGCGGTGGCCGGGAGTGGCCACTGCACTCTAGTCTGGGCGACAGTGAGACTCCAACTCAAAAAAAAAAAAAAAAGGAAGTTGGGCTCGGTGGCTCAGCCTGTAATCCCGCGCCTTTGGGAGGCTGAGGTGAGTGGATTGCCTGAGCCCGCGGGTTCGAGACCCGCCTGGGCAAGCAAGACCTCATCTCTACAATAAATTAAAAAATTAGCCGGGCATGGTAGCGCGCGCCTGTAGTTCCAGCTACTTGGAAGGCTGAGGCGGACGGATCGCTAGAGCCCAGCAGGTTGAGGCTGCGGTGGCCGGGAGCAGCCACTGCACTCCAGTCTGGGCGACAGAGTGAGACTCCAACTCAAAAAAAAAAAAAAAAGGAAATAAATAAAAATAGTCTGAGCTTGGAGGCTCATGCCTGTATTCCTTACATTTTTAGAGGCCGAGGCAGGAGGATCACCTGAGGTCAGGAGTTCGAGACCAGACTGGGCAATATAGCCAGACCCTATCTCTGCAAAAATTAAAGAAAAAAAATGAGCCTTACATGGGTGTGGTGGTACACATTGATTGTCCCAGTTACTTGGGAGGCTGAGGCAAGAGGGTCACTTGAGCCTAGGAGTTCAAGATTACAGTGAGCTGTGATCACACCACTGCACTCCACTGCATTTCAGCCTGGGCGACCATAGCAAGACCTTGTCTCTAAAAATAATAAATAATAAGTAAACAAACAAACATAAATAAATAACAATAGCAATCCATTATTACCATCTAAGATTTCCCTACACTCAGGCATTTCAAATTTTTTTTCTCTGTTCATTCCTTCCTGCCTCAAGAAAAGACTAGAAGTTTTAGCTTAACTCCATCCCAATGGATGGTTAAGATGTACTTTGAAGTTCTTTTTTTTTTGACTTGGCGTCTCACTCTGTCACCCAGGCTGTAGTGCAGTGGCACGCTCACGGCCACCCCATCGTTGACCTGCTGGGCTCCAGCAATCCTTCCGCCTCAGCCTTCCAAGTAGTCGGGACTACAGACGTGCGCTACCACACCCGGCTAATTTTTTGATTATTGTGGAGACAAGGTCTCTCCAAGTTGCTGGGGCTGGTCTCAAACCCACAGGCTCAAGCAATCCACTCGCCTTGGCCTCGCAAAGTGCTGGGATTATAGGCTGAGCCACCGAGCCCAGCCATTCTTTGAGGTTCTATGGCAACTGGTTTGTTGAATTCGGTGCATATTTATTCTGTCCTTGGGGTCTGTCTCAGTGGGTACTGCTTGACTACCAAGAGGGCTGAGTCTAAGCTGCTCTGACATTTTGGATTGGTGTGGCTCATGTTAGAGCTTAGGAACCTTATTGAGGAAAATATACTTTCCTGGTTTTCAGATGAGTGCGGCCATTCCTAAGATATCTGGCTCTGTGGGGACTGGTAGAATTTTATCAATTTTGAAGTCAAAAGTAGTAGAAAGGACATTGGCTTTAGAGCCAGAAAGACCTGATTTTGAATATTAAATTGTGAAATTTTAGACAAGTTACTTAATGATTGAGTCTGTTTCCTCATCTGCAAAATTGGAATAATGTTATTGCTGGTTTATAGAATCTTTATGATGATTAAATAAAACGGTTTTCCACATAACACGTAGCACAGAATAGGCAGTTAATATTTAGTACCTTTCACTCATTGGCTCCAACTCCAACTCCATTCTCTTTTACTTGGGAGGGCTCATTTCTATGAAGTTACCTTCCCTTAAGTGTGTTTTTAGTAAATCTCTTGAACTTCCTGGCTGTGGTGATCAGGACATCTGCTGATCAGGATTACTAATGCTAAATATGTGTGTTCTTCCTCAGCTATCTCTTAAATCCCTACACGATTTTGTCTTGTGTTGCCAAGTCTACCTGCGCCATCAACAACACCCTCATTGCTTTCTTCATTCTGACTACGATAAAAGGTAAGGCCCTGAAGAAGAGTATAAAGTTCAGTCTTTAATTTATGGGAGGCTTTGTAACACTTAAGCTGTATTTTTTTTCAGTGCATCACTTAAAAACATTTTTAAAAATTACACAAGTAATACAGGATTATTATAGAAAATTTAGATAAGCCAAGTTAAAAAAATTAAAACATCCTGAAAACCTACCACTTTGAGAGTGCTACATTTAACCTAATTTTAAAAAAATAGTTCTAAAAGGCTTACAGGCTGAGTGTGGTGGCTCAAGCCTGTAATCCCAGCACTTTGGGAGACTGAAATGAGAGGATTGCCTGAGCCCAGGGGTTTGAGACCAGCCTGGGCAACTCGGTGAGACCTCCTCTCTACAATATATCAAAAAATTAGCCTGGTGTGGTAGCATGCACTTGTGGTTCCAGCTACTTGGAAGACTGAGGTGGAAGGATCGCCTGAGCCCAGAGGGTCGACACTGGGGTGGCCGTGAGTGTGCGACAGAGTGAGACTCTGACTTAAAAAAAAAGGCTTATTGTGAGAATGGTAGTCAACTTCCTCATTCTTCCCGCCCCTATTTCAGTTTGTTTGAAACAAGCACATTCTGGCTTTTGTTAGTATTTGCTTTCATATTTCTAAAGCCTTATCTGCTAGTTTGTGAATTATACATTTTTGCCATTATTTATTGTGCTCCCATTATGGGAGATAAAGATTTAGCTCTTATATACCAGTATCATGACTTCTCCTTTGTCTGATTTTCCTATAGTAGTTATGTCACAATTTTTATTAAATCAGTAGTCAGTACCTATATTTTGTGGCACTATGTGTATTACTTCACTACTGTGCAAAGTAGTAACTATGATTACTTTTTTCTTTCTTGTACAACCTTTTCTTTTTCCTGGGGTTTGCTATTATTATTGTCTTTTATTGCTTGTTTTATTTTTTACTTAGTTTTTTTGTACCAATCACTGTTTTATACCCCAGTTGCTCCACTAGATCTGTTAAGTACCTAATGATGTTTTATTTAAAATTCTTAAATACATCAAATAGTCTATAAGTTTCACTATTTTTCTGGAGACCTTTCTCACTCTTCCTCTATCCTGCCCCAGTCTGTCCTGGTTGTTCTCTGGGCCTGATGCAAAGCTGTCATCCTGGAACTTCCTTCATAACTCTCCCATGCTGTATCCCTTCTTTCTTCAATTCTTGTGCTCCTTTATTGATGTTGATGTTTTTTCTCTGTTTTTGTTTTGTTTTTGTGGCAGGGTTTCACTCTGTTGCCCAGGCTGGAGTGCAGTGGCACAATCTCAGCTCACTGTAGCCTTGGACTCCTGGGCTCAAGCAATCATCCTACCCCAGCCTCCCGAGTAGCTAGGACTACAGGCACGCACCACCATGCCTGGCTAAGATTTTTCTATCTTTTTTTTTTTTTTTTGAGTTGGAGTCTCATTCTTTGTCACCCAGGCTGGAGTGCAGTGGCACGCTCATGACCTAGGCACCTGCTGGGCTTAGGCGATTCTTCCACCTCAGCCTTCTAAGTAGCTGGAACTAGAGACACACACCACCATGCCCAGCTAGTTTTTGTGATTTATTGTAGAGACAAGGTCTCACTAAGTTGCCCAGGCTGGTTTCGAACCCCTGGGCTCAAGCAGTCCTCTCACCTGGGCCTTCCAAAGTGCTGGGATTACAGGCTGAGTGACTGCACCTGGCCAAGGTTTTTCTTTCTTATAGAAATGGGGAGGATCCCACTTTACTGCCCAGGCTGGTCTTTTTTTTTTTTTTTTTTTTTTTGAGTTGGAGTCTCACTCTGTCGCCCAGACTGGAGTGCAGTGGTCGCTCCCGGCCACCGCAGCCTCGACCCGCTGGGCTCCGGCGATCCTTCCGCCTCAGCCTTCCAGTAGCTGGAACTATAGGCGCGCGCTACCACACCCAGCTGATTTTTGATTTATTGTAGAGATGAGGTCTCGCCAAGTTGCCCAGGCGGGTCTCGAACCCATGGGCTCAGGCAGTCTACTCACCTCAGCCTCCCAAGGCGTGGGATTACAGGCTGAGCCACCGAGCCCGGCTCAGGCTGGTCTTGAACTCCTGGCCTTAACAGATCCTTATACCTTGACCTCCCAAAGTGCTGGTATTACAGGTGTGAGTCACTGTGCCCAGCCTTTTTTCCTCTTTTTTTTCCTAAAGTACTTCCTCTAATAGTTTTCTAAAATGAGTGTGTGAGATAGATATTTTGAGTCATTCCATGTCTGAAAAATAGTTTAGTCCAAATTAACAGTTGGGTTGAATAGAGAATTCTAGACTGGAATATCTTTTTCTTCAGAATTTTGAAGGCATCTTTGCTATTGAGCAGTTTGATAACTTTGTGTGTAACCAACTTTTTCTTTGTGAAATACTTATTATCTTCTTTATATCTTCAGTGTTTTTAAATTTCATGATGCTGTATGTTGACATGGTTCTTTTTTTTTCCCAGAAAGCAGGTGTTTTTTAAGCATACAGAAAAACTTCTAAGCAGGAGGGGACCCGAAAGAGGGTTGCCCCAACATGGGTCTTTTTAAATTCATTATGCTGAGCACTTAGTAGACCTTTTTTTACTTTTTGAGTCCGAGTCTCTACTCTTTCACTCAGGCTGGAGTGCAGTGCACGCTCACGGGCCACCACAGCCTTGACTTGCTGGGCTCAAGCAATCCTTCTGCTTCAGCCTTCCAAGTAGCTGGAACTACAGGCATGTGTCACCACGCCTGGCTAATTTTTTTTATTATAGAACTCGTGGGCTTAGGCAGTCCTCTCACTTCCGCCTCCCAAAGTGCTGGGATTACAGGTGTGAGGTATTGCATCCAGCTGGCAGGTCCTTTTAATATGGAAGCTAGTGTTCTTTACTTCTAGAAGATTTTCTTTCTCCTCTTGTTTTGGACATCTATTGGATGTTGGACTTTCTTGATCAAGTTTGCAAATTTTATTTACTGTTGTTTTTTTCCATATTTTTTTACTTCCTTTTACTTTTTCTGGGATATTTCCTTGTTTTTATCCTCCAACTCTTCTGTTGAATTTTTTATTTTATTTATTACATTTTTTTTTACTCAGGGTCTTACTTTGTCACCCATGCTGGAGTACAGTGGCATGCTCACAGCCACCACAGCCTTGACCTGCTGGGCTCAGGAGATCCTTCAGCCTCAGCCTCCCAAGTAGCTGGAGCTACAGGTGTGTGCCATCATGCATGGCTAATTTTTTTATTTATTCTGGAGACCAGGTTTCTCCATGTTGCCCAGGGTGGTCTTGAACCCATGGGCTCAGGCAATCCTCTCACCTCCACCTCCCTCCCAAAGTGCTGGGATTACAGGCATGAGCCACCATGCTCGGCTTTATTTATTACATTTTTGAGTTCTCTCTTGGTTTCTGGTTGTTTCTTGGAGCATCCTGTTTTTATTGTATCATCACAGTGTCCTTGGTTGTCTCTCTGAGTGTATGTATTTTCCATCTGTTCCAAGCATAGTCTCTGTCTTCCTGGTCCTTTCCCCCCATCCTGTGCCCCATTTTAGACTCTTTTTTTCTTATGGGAGGTTTTTTTTATGTGGGTGATCCTGGCTCTCTTTTTCTATTTAAGACTGAGGCACTGACATGTTGCCTAGAGAATTCGTGCATGGGTAGGGCTTGTTGGCAAGTCATTCTCACTGTAGAGAGATCAGGCTGCGGGCTAGCCTTTTATATTAGAGTCATTTCTAAATGTAATCATCTATAGGTTTTCCTCTGAAACTATTCTGTTTTTCTGGAAAGGCATCCTCTAATTTTCCCTCTGGGGTAGCAGAGTTGGGGTTGGTTTGGGGTAGAGGGTGCATAAAACTGGTTGCTGGAAATAGGAGAGCAGGGAAAGTGACTGTTCAGTTTATAGACTTTATTTGTACTTATTTATTTATTTTTGAGTCGGAGTCTCACTCTGTCGCCCAGGCTGGGGTGCAGTGGCATGCTCACAGCCAACGCAACCTCAACCTGCTGGACTCAGACAATCCTTCCGCCTCAGCCTTCCAAGTAGCTGGAACTGCAGGCATGTGCCACCATGCCCAGCTGATTTTTTTATTTATTGTTGAGATAAGGTCTCACTGTGTTGCTCAGGCTGGTCTCAAACCTCTAAGCTCAGGTAATCCTCTTGCCTCCGCCTCCCAAAGTGCTGCGATTACGGGCTGAGTCACTGAGTCCTGCCTAATACTAGTTTTATTCCCTTATTGTCATAAGGTTTTTGGAGGGAGAGGCAATAAACACATTTTTAACTGGAAGTCCCTCCATTAACATTTGGGGTTTGTATTTCCAGATTTTCTTCCTCTGTTTCTCTTCCATACTTTTAAATATTGTGTCAATTAGGTAGTGCCACAAAAATACTATTTAAAAAAACCACTCCAGAACTCAGTAGTAAAATACAAGTATTGGACTGAGTGTGGTGACTCACGCCTGTAATCCTTGCACTTTGGGAGGCAGAGGTGAGAAGATTGCCTGAGCCCAGGGGTTCAAGACTATCCTGGGCAACTTGATGAGACCTCGTGTACAATAAATAAAAAAATTAACCAGGTGTGGTGGTACATGCCTGTAGCTCCAGCTACTTGGAAGGCTGAGGCAGAAGGATCACCTGAGCCCAGCAGGTCAAGGCTGAGGTGGCCAAGAAAGTACCACTGCACTCCAGTCTGGGTGACTGAGTGAGATCTAACTCAAAAAAGAAAAAAATACAAGTATTTACTTAGCTCATGCATCTGTAAGTCAGCTAGGGATTAGCTGATCTTGGTTGAACATGGCTAGTCATTTGGTTGGTTTTATCAGGCTTCGTTTATGTATCAATGGCTGGCTAGAGTTGGCTAATCTAGATTGAGCTCTGTTCCACATGTGTAATCATCCTCCTAGACCAGGGGACTAATTTAGGCATGTTCTCATAGCTATGTCAGAGGTATAATAGTGAGCAAGCCTGATCAGGCATGTGCTTTTTAAATTCATGGCTACATCACATGTGCTAATATCCCATTGATTAAAACATAACACATGGCTGAACTCAGGAGTGGAGATTTTGATACTGTCCACTAGGGGAAGGAGGCACTGAGAAGTTAGATGGCAAAGGGCTTGGACATAGGGAAGAATGGAAGATTGGGGCAATAATACGATCTGCCACATATACTAATAGACATCTAGTCTGTCATTATTATTATTATTATTATTATTTTTTGAATTGGAGTCTCACTGTGTCACCCAGGCTGGAATGCAGTGGCACGATCATGGCTTTTGCAGCCTTGACTTGCTGGGCTCAGGTGATCCTTCTGCCTCAGCATCCCAAGTAGCTGGGACTAAGGTGTGTGCTGCCAGGCCTGGCTAATTTTTTGATTTTATTGTAGAGGTGTCTTGTCATGTTGCCCAGGCTGATCTTTAACTTCTGGCCTCAGCAGTCCTCTCACTTTGGTCTCTGAAAGTGCTGTGAGCCACTGTGCCCAACCCATTTTTAAATTAAAATTTTTTTTTTTTGAGTCAGAGTCTTGCACTGTTGCCAAGATTGGAGTGCAGTGGCACACGCATGGCCACTGCAGCCTTGCCCTGCTGGGCTCAAGCAATCCTTCTGCCTCAACCTTCCAAGTAGCTGGAACCACAGGCGTGCCCACCATGCCCGTATTGTTTTGTTTTGTTTTTATTTATTGTAGAGATGAGGTCTCACCAAATTTCTCAGGCTGGCCTTGAAACCCTGGGCTCAGACAATCCTCTTGCTTCCTCCTCCCAAAGTGCTGGGATTGGGATTACAGGCATGAGCCACCATGCCTGGCATAATTTTTAAGGTGTAATTTTAACTTTTTTTTTTCCCTTGAGCTTGAGTCTCACTCTGTCACCTAGGCTGGAGTGCAGTGGCATGCTCACGGCCACCACAGCCTCAACTTGCTGGGCTCAGGTGCTCCTTCTGCCTCAGCCTTCCAAGTAGCTGAAACTATAGGCACGTGCCACCATGCCCGGCTAAGTTTTTGATTTATTATTGAGATGAGGTCTCACCAAGTTGCCCAGGCTGGTCTCGAACCTGTGGACTCTGATAATCCTCTCACCTCAGCCTCCAAAAGTGCTGGGATTATAGGCATGAGCCACCGTACCTGGCGTAATTTTAACTTAAAAAAAAATTTGTAGGAGTCCAGCAGGTCAACGCTGGAGTGGCCATGAGTGTGTCACTTCCTGGGCGATGGAGTAAGACTCCAACTCAAAAAATAAAAATAAAGACCGCTCTTATCTCTCTTGTTTCTCATCATCACCCCTGAAATGCTTTTCCTTAAGGTTTCATTCTCTACCTTCTTCTCACTCAACTCACTCTCTTTGGGTGGTTTCATGTGCTCATGACACTTTGCTTACCATTCATACACTGGTGGTTGCAAATTCACCTTCTGGCCAGGTTAAAAAAAAATTATAATTAGAGACAAGGTCTGATTTTGTCTCCCAGGATGGAGTGCAATAGTGTGATCATAGCTTACTGCAGTCTTAAACTTCTGGGCTCAAGCAATCCTCGCATCTCAGCCTTCAGAGTAGATAGGACTGCAGGCACATGCCACCATACCCAGCTAATTTAAAAAATTTTTTTGTAGAGACAGGATCTTGCTGTAATGTTTTGGCTTCCCAAAGTGTTGGGATTACAGGTGTGAGCCACTATGCCTGGCCCTAGTCTGTCACTTTTAATGGCTGCATACTATTCCATTTATGAATGAATGTATAGAAATTCTTTAATGTGTACCATTAAATATTTAGGTGATTTTCCAGTTTTCAGCTATTTAAGTACTACAATTAACTTTCTAATATGTAGTAATTTTTTACACCCTTGTTTAGTCATTTTCTTATAATTAAGTCCTAGAAATATTTACCACTGAATATGGATTTCTGAAATGTATTGCTAAATTTATACCCCCATAGGAAGAATATAAGAGTCCTTGTGCATGCTCAGGAAATAAAGAGTAAAAAGTTGTGCATGGAATCTTTTATTTATAGTTTTCTTAGCTTTTCTGGGATATAGCATATGAAAATGACTTAGGTCTTTATAAGAGATTGTTTCTCTTAGAGTGCTTACGAGTGGTCTTTCTGTAGGCCCATTAGTTTAATGTAAGATTGGGTTACTTAAAATAATTAGATATTATAGAGTGTGAATTGTCTTGTTCTGGATTGTGGTCATTTTGTCAGAAACAACTCTGAAATAGTAAAAACTCTTTGCTGTCTGTGAACTCTTTCTTGCCTCAGTCCTTATTTCTAGAGTGTCAGGCTCAGATAGGCTATCATTTATCAAGGTACCTGGTGTTCATTAAAATAAGAAATATATGGCCAGGCTCAGTGGCTCAGCCTGTAATCCCAGTGCTTTGGGAGGCTGAGGTAAGTGGATTGCCTGAGCCCACGGGTTCAAGACCCACCTGGGCAACTTGCCAAGACCTTGTTTCTACAATAAATCAAATATTAGCCGGGTGTGGTAGTGCGCTCCTATAGTTCTGGCCACTTGGATGGCTGAGGCGGAAGGTGGCTGGGAGCGGGCCACTGCACTCCAGTCTGGACGACAGAGTGAGACTCCAACTAAAAATAAATAAATAAGGAATATATGCTGCAGCCTGGTAGAAGGGACTAAGCACTGGCTTTTGGAAATATCATGTTTAAAATAGTTGAGTGGAGGCCGGGCATGGTGGCCCTGCCTGTAATTCCAGCACTAGGCCAAGGTGAGAGGATTGCCTGAGCCCCGGGGTTCGAGACCAGCCTGGGCAACTTGGTGAGACCTCGTCTCTACATTAAATTACAAAAACTAGCCAGGCATGGTGGCATGCGTCTGTAGTTCCAGCTACTTGGAAGGCTAAGGCAGAAGGACCACCTAAGCACAGCAGGTCAAGGCTGCAGTGGCCATGAGCGTGCCACTGCACTCCAGCCTGAGCGACGAGAGTGAGACTCCAACTCAAAAAAAAAAAGAAAAAAAATAGCTGAGTGGAAAGAGAAAAACTGAAGACATGCCCTCTGAAGGTGCAAGTTTGGTTTTCCAGGTATCTCATGCAAAAATGTAAATTATGCCATTAAAAAAATTATTTTATGACCTTTAAGTACATAAAAAGGTTTAGGGGGAAAAAACATGTAAATAAGTTATATATATCTCTTTTGTAGCTACATTTATTTTTATTTTTATTTTTGAGTTGAAGTCTCACTCTGTCACCCAGGCTGGGGTGCAGTGGCACACTCACAGCCACTGCAATCTCAACTTGCTGGGCTCAGGTGATCCTTCTGCCTCAACCTTCTAAGTAGCTGGAACTACAAGTGTGCACCAACATGCCCAACTAATTTTTTGATTTATTGTAGAGACGAGGTCTCGCCATGTGACCCAGGCAGGTCTTGAACCTGTGAGCTCAGGCAATCCTCTAACCTCAGCCTCCCAAAGTGCTGGGATTACGGGCGTGAGCTACCGCACCTGGCTTGTAGCTACATTGTTTTTGGTTTCGTAGAGCAAAAATTTTATTGTATCACTCCAGATTTTTGTTGAATGAATTCATAGACATTTTTGTAATATTATATATACAATTTTGTTTTACTTTCATCACTGATTTCTTTTGTTTTTTGAGTTGGATTCTCACTCCGTCGCTTAGGCTAGAGTGCAGTGGCACGCTCATGGCTACCCCAGAGTCCTAATTTTTTGATTCATTGTAGAGACGAGGTCTCACCATGTTGCCCAGGTTGTTCTTGAACCCGGGGCTCAGGCAGTCCTCTCACCACAGCCTTCCAAAGTGCTGGGATTACAGGCTTGAACTACTGCACCCAGCCCATCACTTATTTCATATCAGTCATGTCTAATATTGGTCATGTATTTGTCATTCTCTCTCTTGTTTTTTTTTTTTTTGAGTCGAGTGTCACTCTGTCTCCCAGGCTTGAGTGCAGTGGGATGCTCATGGCTACCACAGCCTCGCCCTGCTGTCCTCAGGTGATCCTTCTGCCTCAGCCTCCCAAGTAGGTGAAACCATAGGTGCACGTCACCACACCCTACTAATTTTTTTATTTGTTATATTGACAAGGTCTTACCAAGTTGCCCAGGCTGGTCTTGAACCTCTGGGCTCAGGCAATCCACTCGTCTTTGCCTCCCAAAGTGTTGGGATTACAAGTGTAAGTCATAGCACCCATCCTTCTCACTTTATTTTTATTATTATTTTATTTTATTTTATTTTTATTTTTTTTGAGTTGGAGTCTCACTTTGTCACCCAGACTAGAGTGCAGTGGCCGCTCCTAGTCACCGCAGCCTCGACATGCTGGGCTCCGGCGATCCTTCCGCCTCAGCCTTCCAAGTAGCTGGAACTACAGGCACGTGCTACCACGCCCAGCTAATTTTTTTTGATTTATTGTAGAGATGAGATCTCGCCAAGTTGCCCAGGCGGGTCTCGAACCCGTGGGCTCAGGCAATTCACTCACCTCAGCCTCCCAAAGCGCGGGATTACAGGCTGAGCCACCAAGCCCGGCTTATTTTTATTTTTTATTCTATTTTACTTTTATGAGTCAAGGTCTCACTCTGTCGCCCAGGCTGGAGTGCAGTGACACACTCACAGCCACTGTAGCCTCGACCTGCTTGGCTCAGGCGATCCTTCCACCTCAGCTTTCCAAATAACTGGAACTACAAGCACATGATGTCATACCCAGCTAATTTTTTTATTTATTGTAGAGACAAGGTCTTGTCAAGTTTCCCACACTGATTGTGAACACTCGTGTTCAAGCAATCCTCTCGCCTCCTCCTCCCAAAGTGTTGAAATTACAGACATGTAATTTCACCATGCCTGGCCTCACTTTTTATTTTTATTTATTTATTTATTTATTTTTTTGAGTTGGAGTCTCACTGTCGCCCAGACTGGAGTGCAGTGGCCGCTCCCGGCCACCGCAGCCTCGACCCGCTGGGCTCTGGCGATCCTTCCGCCTCAGCCTTTCGAGTAGCTGGAACTACAGGCATGTGCTACCATGCCCGGCTAATTTTTTGATTTATTGTAGAGATGAGGTCTCGCTTGCCCAGGCAGGTCTCGAACCCGCGGGCTCAGGCAATCCACTCACCTCAGCCTCCCAAGGCGCCGGATTACAGGCTGAGCCACCGAGCCCAGCTCACTTTTTATTTTTAAAAAAGAAAACAGTGGGGAAAATTCACAAGAGAAGGAGTATAAGTGACTAAAACATATGGAAAAGTGTTCAACTTTATAGATAATAAAGAAAAACAAATTGAAAGAACAGAGAAGTGACTTTTTTGTTCATATTGGTAAAGATTTTGAAGATAACTGGGAACCTTAGTTCTCTTTCCCATCCTGCAAGATTGTGGGTGAAAAAGTTGAGAAGCCAAATACTAAGGAGAAGAAACCTGAAGCCAAGAAGGCTGATGCTTGTGGCGAGGTGAAAAGGGGTAACCTCAAGGCTAAAAAGTCAAGAAGAAGAAGAAGCCCCACTGCAGCCGAAATCCTGTCTGCATCAGAGGTATTGGAAGATATTCCTGATCTGCTTTGTATTCCAGGAAGGCCATGTACAAAAGGAGGTACTCGGCAACTAAATCCAAGGTTGAAAATTTAAAAAAAAGGAGATTTTTGCAACCGTTACAAAACCAGTTGGTGGTGACAAGGATAGTGGTACTCAAGTGGTTAAATTTTGCACAATGCATAGATATTATCCTACTGAAGATATGCCTCGAAAGCCATGACAAAATACACTTCAGCCAGCACTTGAGAAAACCGGGAGCCAGCATCACTCCCAGGACCATCCTGATTATCCTCACTGGGCATCACAGAGGCAAGAGGGTAGTTTTCCTGAAGCAACTGGGCAGTGGCTTGTTACTGTGACTGGACCTCTATTCCTCAATCGAGTTCCTCTGAGAAGAACATACCAGAAATTTGTCATTGCCACCTCCACAAAAATTGGTGTCAGCAATGTGAAAATCCTAAAACATTTTACTGATGCTTACTTAAGAAGCAGCAGCCAGGCTTGGTGGCTCAGCCTGTAATCCTGCGCTTTGGGAGGCCAAGGTGAGTGGATTGCCTGAGCCCGCGGGTTTGAGACCCGCCTGGGCAACTTGGCGAGACCTCATCTCTACAATAAAAATCAAAAAATTAGCTGGGCGCAGTAGTAGGCGCCTGTATTCCAGCTACTCGGAAGGCTGAGGCAGAAGGATCGCCGGAGCCCAGCAGGTTGAGGCTGTGGTGGCCGGGAGTGGCCACTGCACTCCAGTCTGGGCAACAGAGTGAGACTCCAACTCAAAAAAAAAAAAAAAAAAAAAAAAGAAGAAGCAGCTGCAGGAGCCCAGGCATCAGGAGGGTGACATCTTCGACACAGAAAAAGAGAAATATGAGATTACAGAGCAGTGCAAGATTGATCAGAAAGCTGTGGACTTGCAAATCTTATCAAAAATCAAAGCTGTACATCTCCAGGGCTATCTGAGGTCTGTGTTTGCCCTGACGAATGGTGTTTATCCTCACAAATTAGTGTTCTAAATTTTCTTTTGTTTTTTTTGAGTTGGAGTCTTAGTCCGTCACCCAGTCTGAAGTGCAGTGACACGCTCATGGCCACCCCAGCGTTGACCTGCTGGGCTCTGGAGATCCTTCCGCCTCAACCTTCCAAGTAGCTGGAACTAAAGGCACATGCCACCATGCCCAGCTGATTTTTGATTTATTGTAGACATGAGGTCTCAACAAGTTGCACGGACGGGTCTCGAACTCGTGGGCTTAGGCAATCCACTTGCCTCGGCCTTCCAAAGTGCTGGGATTACAGGCTGAGCCACCGAACCCGACCCAAAACCCAATTTTTTTTTTTGAGTTGTAGTCTCAGTTTATCACCCAGGCTGGAGTGTAGAGGCACGATCATGGCTACCACAGCCTTTAACTCCTGGACTCAGGTGATCCTTCAGCTTCAGGCTTCAGAGTAGCTGGGACTACAGGTGTGCACCATCACACCCAGTTAATTTTTTTATTTTTAGTCAAGACGAGGTTTCACTCTGTTGCCTAGGCTGGTCTTGAAATTCTGGGCTTGAGCAATCCTCTGTCGTGACCTCCCAAAGTGCTAGGATTATAGGTGTGAGTCAATACACCTGGCCAGCTTGCAGATTTAGAATGACTAGAAAAATTAGAAAACACTTTAAATAGAGAAGAATTGTTAAGAAAAATATGGTTTATTTATATAGTGGAATATCATGCACATGATATTTAAAAATAATTATAAATTATATGAGAATAAGTTTATGGTTTTGTTTTTTTTTTTTTGAGTCTGAGTCTCACTCTGTCGCCCAGACTGGAGTGCAGTGGCCGCTCCTGGCCATCGCAGCCTCGACCTGCTGGGTTCCGGTGATCCTTCCGCCTCAGCCTTCCAAGTAGCTGGAACTACAGGCGCGCACTACCACGCCCGGCTAATTTTTTGATTGATTGTAGAGGTGAGGTCTCGTCAAGTTGCCCAGGCGGGTCTCGAACCCGCGGGCTCAGGCAATTCACTCACCTCAGCCTCCCAAGGCATGGGATTACAGGCTGAGCCACCGAGCCCGGCAGTTTATGGTTTTTAAAAAGCAGAATATAAAATAATATATTTTAGGCCAAATTTCCCAGCCTGGGCAACATAGTGAGATCCAATCTTTATTTTTAAAATTATATATATATTTCAATTAACCTCACCTATGTTAAAACAACAAAAAAATAGAAAATAGACCCCAAAAGTGTAATTTTAATACTTGTTTCCGTGGAGTAAGTTCATAAGTGATTTTCATTTCCTTTTTCATATATTTTTTCCCCAAAGTTTCTTCAATGAGCACATAATTAAAAATAAATCAACTGGGTTGACTAGAAGATATGGATAGTGGAAGTGACCCAGACTTCCATGGAGCCAGGTAACCCACAGAAGAGAGAAGCCTTGTTTGTTCTCTCCCCTTGACTCCTTCTGCTTGCTATCCCTTGGCTTCCTTTGTGGAAACCTGGGACACACTGAGAGGTGCAGACCAGGACACGGCCCATGCCATTGTACAGTGATGTCCTTATTGGAGTGCTGGTAGGGAAACAGGTCTTTGGGCAGGGTTGATAGGAGTTAGGTGGAGCAGTTTGGGTTTTGCTTTAAAGGCTGTTGCTTTGGTCAAAGGCTACTCGGCCTTTCAATGAGCTCATTAAAAACCCCAGCCGGGCTCGGTGGCTCAGCCTGTAATTTTGCACTTTGGGAGGCTGAGGTGAGTGGATTGCCTGAGCCCGCGGGTTCAAGACCCGCCTGGGCAGCTTGGCGAGACCTCCTCTCTACAATAAATGAAAAAATTAGCCGGGCGTGGTAGCGCACGCCTGTAGTTCCGGCTACTTGGAAGGCTGAGGCGGAAGGATCGCCGGAGCCCAGCAGGTCGAGGCTGTGGTGGCCGGGAGCGTGCCACTGCACTCCAGGCTGGGCAGCAGAGTGAGACTCCAACTCAAAAAACAAAAACAAAAACAAAACCCCATCCCTGTGAGGAAGTCTTCATTGGGCTTTAAAAAGGAAAACAAGCTGGGCTCGGTGGCTCAGCCTGTAATCCCGCGCCTTGGGAGGCTGAGGTGAGTGGATTGCCTGAGCCCGCGGGTTGGAGACCCGCCTGGGCAGGCGAGACCTCATCTCTACAATAAATCAAAAACTAGCCGGGCGTGGTAGTGCACACCTGTAGTTCCAGCTCCTTGGAAGGCTGAGGTGGAAGGATCGCCGGAGCCCAGCAGGTCGAGGCTGCGGTGGCCGGGAGCGGCCACTGCACTCTAGTCTGGGCGATGGAGTGAGACGCCAACTCAAAAAAAATAAAAATAAAAAATAAAAAAAATAAAAAGGAAAACAAACAGGTGTTGATAGGTGCTCCTGCTTGTTCATTGTTGGTGTTTGTCAGCGATGAGATATTCCGGACCAGAAGTTCTTTGTTTGCCACCTAAGGATTCTTCCAACTTTCTCATTCCACCAAAAGAGGCCATGCTTGCCAAAGACTTGCTTGCCAAAGAAAAAGAAGGATCTGTAGTATCAGAAGGTAGTCAAGAGTGATTAAGAGCTCAGGTTGCATTGGTGTTAGATCTGGTAGCTGATTTCAGCTCCACCATTTCCTGACTCCATCGCCTCAGGCAAGTCACTTAAGTTCTAGGCCTCAGTTTCCTCATCTGTAGCAAGGTGATATTGAGAGTCTCTATCTCACAGAGTGAATGTAAAGAATGAATGAGATGGTGAATGGTATGGGGACATATACTAAGTGCTCAGTAAATGATGGGGTTGGTTGTTACTCTGAGTAATATCCTCCTTTTTAAAAGAGCCCTCAGGTTTGATAGGGTATTCCTGAGCCTTCTGGGGCTAGTCTGTAAGGTTAGAATGAGAGATTCTCTTCCTGGAGCCCTGCCTTGGAAGAACAGTGTTAGATGATGATCCTGAGGCTTGATGATCCCAGCACTTTTTTTTTTTTTTTTTTTTGAGTTGGAGTCTCACTCTATCGCCCAGACTAGAGTGCAGTGGCCGCTTCCGGCCACCACAGCCTCGACCTGCTGGACTCTGGCGATCCTTCCGCCTCAGCCTTCCAAGTAGCTGGAACTACAGGCGCGCAATACCACACCCGACTAGTTTTTTGATTTATTGTAGAGATGAGGTCTCCCCAAGTTGCCTAGGCGGATCTCGAACCCGCGGGCTCAGACAATCCGCTCACCTCAGCCTCCCAAGGCGTGGGATTACAGGCTGAGCCACTGAGCCCGGCTGATCCTGTCACTTTTATTTAAGGTTTCTGTAGAGGAAAGCCCAGCCATTGGAGGGAATTATAGAGGACTCATGGGAGAAGCAGACTAAGATAGAGTTTTGTCAGGTCAACCCAGCTTCAAAGACTGCTTGTTCTAATTATGCAATCTCAAGAACCTCTGGCTGATCACAATATCTACCTCATAAAGTTGATGGAGGAATTAACAAGAAATGTAAAGTGCTTTGCATGCTTCTGTAGCAGAATTCACTCAACTAGTTGCTTTGCTTATTGTAATATTTATGGCATAGGCACAGAGGAGATCAAGAGGGTGGCACAGTGATTATATAGTTAAAGAGTGTGGGTTCTGAAATGAGAATGGGCTTAAATCCTGTTGCTGTGAAAGCACTGGCTTGGCGACCTGGGGCAAATATCTTCACTGTCCTTCAGTTTCCCTGTCTATAAAATGGGGATAGCAGTAGTGTCTGTCCACTTCATGGGATTATTTAAAGGACCAGATGACCTAACACAAGTATGGTGCTTACAGTTAGACAGAACAGAGTAGGTGCTCAGTAAATTTTCATCATCGCTGATGTGGATAGGCTGAGAGACTGTCCTGTTACAAGAGCACACTTGGCAGGGAATATGATACATTGGGCCCTGCCCCCAGTAGCACCTCCTCCTGGGCAGTCTCACTTGTTGCCTCAGAGCCTGTTGCAACTTCCTCTTTTGATAGTCCTATGGGACTTCAGCCCTTTTGACCACATTCAAGTCTGTCCCACTGCCTGTTATGGTACAGGTCACTGTCTGTGGCCCAGTCTGACTCTGCCTACTCCACTTGAAGTCTATATTCTGAACCAGTTCCTGCAACCCCATCTTGTTCCTTACATTCCTGCTCTATCCTGTAGCTCTGCCACCTCCCCAGGCCTAGATCACTTCAAGGTACTGTCCTGGAGGCAAAGTGTTACCCCAGGTCTTGCCAAGACTTGTTTTGGCCTCCACCCTGACATAAATAGAGTTGGAAAACACATTTAATACTGGATTGAATAGATAATGGAATTCCCCGACACTAAGCCTGATTTGCTCTACTAGTCCTATGATAAAACCAAAGACCAAGGCTTATATAGAAAACCTATTGCCTGAGAACCTGGGCTGCAATGACAGACAAATGGTAGATTGTATCATTTCTTGGTCAAACTCATAGTCTTCTTGGCACAGGTCCTTCTAGTTAGGCCCGCAGGATGCCCTAGCTCTTGCCTGCATGGGGCTGCCATTTCAGGCATTATTTCGGGTGTCCTGTCTAGGCCTGTAGATTGATGTTTTTGGATGACTGTGTAAGCTAAGCTCTTCATGATCTGACCCTTACCTGCTTGCTGAGATGTTTTAGACTGTAACTTTTTATGGACATATATAACATATACAGAGAAATGTGTGAATTATTAGTATATAGATAAATGAATTTTCACAAAATGTCAAGTAACCATATCCAGATTAGGAAACAGATGTTACCAGCATCCACAGAAGCCCTTTTCGTGTCCTCTTCCAGTCCCTTCTCTCAATTCTCACCCTGCTTCTGCTATGTTGAGCTAATTGCAGCTCCCCCCACCGTGTGTCGTCGTCCCCCCCCCCCCCCCCCCCCGCAGTCCCAGGAAACAGCATGTTCACAGGTAGGAGGACAAGAAAGAATGGAGTGCTGGGGGCTGGGGACGGGGGGGGGGGGGGGGGGGACGACCACCCACGGGGGGGGGAGCTGCAATTAGCAAAAAAAACCAGAAGCAGGGTGAGAATTGAGAGAAGGGACTGGAAGAGGACACCA